>JARJEE010000047.1:0-26687 GCA_030180105.1 Hyles lineata
AGGAAATGTGTAGCAAGCGTGGTATCGACGTGACCGGCACGCCGAGGCGCTTCTACTGATGCAATAAACCAGCACTACTGTGTACAAAAAATTTTCAGGAGGGACGAAAATGTGTTATCTCGGAGAAAAATGTATAAAGTTTCTGAAAACTATGAAAATATACAACGAAACGGTTGTAAAACTATGTATGCTGTGTGCTATTAAGCAACTGAAAACAATAGGCACAAGAAATTTAAAAATTTAAACAAAAAGTTTCGTTACAATATTTCGATGTTGCACAGCTTAGGTGGATTTCTATACAATGTATGCGATTATAATCGATTATCGCGAGATTTTTTTCGATTTTATTGCGCCGGAGCCCAGCAAGAGTGGTGTCCACGTGTCGGGCTCGACGAGACGCGTTCGATCGAGCGATAATACGGAGCGAGTGGGTACAAAAATTTTACAGGGGGGCCAAAAAAGTGGTAATTTGGGGTAAAATTAAGCTAAAAACAGCAAAAATGTAAGCGAATCCGCAGGAAATGTGTAGCAAGCGTGGTATCGACGTGACCGGCACGCCGAGGCGCTTCTACTGATGCAATAAACCAGCACTACTGTGTACAAAAAATTTTCAGGAGGGACGAAAATGTGTTATCTCGGAGAAAAATGTATAAAGTTTCTGAAAACTATGAAAATATACAACGAAACGGTTGTAAAACTATGTATGCTGTGTGCTATTAAGCAACTGAAAACAATAGGCACAAGAAATTTAAAAATTTAAACAAAAAGTTTCGTTACAATATTTCGATGTTGCACAGCTTAGGTGGATTTCTATACAATGTATGCGATTATAATCGATTATCGCGAGATTTTTCGATTTTATTGCGCCGGAGCCCAGCAAGAGTGGTGTCCACGTGTCGGGCTCGACGAGACGCGTTCGATCGAGCGATAATACGGAGCGAGTGGGTACAAAAATTTTACAGGGGGGCCAAAAAAGTGGTAATTTGGGGTAAAATTAAGCTAAAAACAGCAAAAATGTAAGCGAATCCGCAGGAAATGTGTAGCAAGCGTGGTATCGACGTGACCGGCACGCCGAGGCGCTTCTACTGATGCAATAAACCAGCACTACTGTGTACAAAAAATTTTCAGGAGGGACGAAAATGTGTTATCTCGGAGAAAAATGTATAAAGTTTCTGAAAACTATGAAAATATACAACGAAACGGTTGTAAAACTATGTATGCTGTGTGCTATTAAGCAACTGAAAACAATAGGCACAAGAAATTTAAAAATTTAAACAAAAAGTTTCGTTACAATATTTCGATGTTGCACAGCTTAGGTGGATTTCTATACAATGTATGCGATTATAATCGATTATCGCGAGATTTTTCGATTTTATTGCGCCGGAGCCCAGCAAGAGTGGTGTCCACGTGTCGGGCTCGACGAGACGCGTTCGATCGAGCGATAATACGGAGCGAGTGGGTACAAAAATTTTACAGGGGGGCCAAAAAAGTGGTAATTTGGGGTAAAATTAAGCTAAAAACAGCAAAAATGTAAGCGAATCCGCAGGAAATGTGTAGCAAGCGTGGTATCGACGTGACCGGCACGCCGAGGCGCTTCTACTGATGCAATAAACCAGCACTACTGTGTACAAAAAATTTTCAGGAGGGACGAAAATGTGTTATCTCGGAGAAAAATGTATAAAGTTTCTGAAAACTATGAAAATATACAACGAAACGGTTGTAAAACTATGTATGCTGTGTGCTATTAAGCAACTGAAAACAATAGGCACAAGAAATTTAAAAATTTAAACAAAAAGTTTCGTTACAATATTTCGATGTTGCACAGCTTAGGTGGATTTCTATACAATGTATGCGATTATAATCGATTATCGCGAGATTTTTTTCGATTTTATTGCGCCGGAGCCCAGCAAGAGTGGTGTCCACGTGTCGGGCTCGACGAGACGCGTTCGATCGAGCGATAATACGGAGCGAGTGGGTACAAAAATTTTACAGGGGGGCCAAAAAAGTGGTAATTTGGGGTAAAATTAAGCTAAAAACAGCAAAAATGTAAGCGAATCCGCAGGAAATGTGTAGCAAGCGTGGTATCGACGTGACCGGCACGCCGAGGCGCTTCTACTGATGCAATAAACCAGCACTACTGTGTACAAAAAATTTTCAGGAGGGACGAAAATGTGTTATCTCGGAGAAAAATGTATAAAGTTTCTGAAAACTATGAAAATATACAACGAAACGGTTGTAAAACTATGTATGCTGTGTGCTATTAAGCAACTGAAAACAATAGGCACAAGAAATTTAAAAATTTAAACAAAAAGTTTCGTTACAATATTTCGATGTTGCACAGCTTAGGTGGATTTCTATACAATGTATGCGATTATAATCGATTATCGCGAGATTTTTCGATTTTATTGCGCCGGAGCCCAGCAAGAGTGGTGTCCACGTGTCGGGCTCGACGAGACGCGTTCGATCGAGCGATAATACGGAGCGAGTGGGTACAAAAATTTTACAGGGGGGCCAAAAAAGTGGTAATTTGGGGTAAAATTAAGCTAAAAACAGCAAAAATGTAAGCGAATCCGCAGGAAATGTGTAGCAAGCGTGGTATCGACGTGACCGGCACGCCGAGGCGCTTCTACTGATGCAATAAACCAGCACTACTGTGTACAAAAAATTTTCAGGAGGGACGAAAATGTGTTATCTCGGAGAAAAATGTATAAAGTTTCTGAAAACTATGAAAATATACAACGAAACGGTTGTAAAACTATGTATGCTGTGTGCTATTAAGCAACTGAAAACAATAGGCACAAGAAATTTAAAAATTTAAACAAAAAGTTTCGTTACAATATTTCGATGTTGCACAGCTTAGGTGGATTTCTATACAATGTATGCGATTATAATCGATTATCGCGAGATTTTTCGATTTTATTGCGCCGGAGCCCAGCAAGAGTGGTGTCCACGTGTCGGGCTCGACGAGACGCGTTCGATCGAGCGATAATACGGAGCGAGTGGGTACAAAAATTTTACAGGGGGGCCAAAAAAGTGGTAATTTGGGGTAAAATTAAGCTAAAAACAGCAAAAATGTAAGCGAATCCGCAGGAAATGTGTAGCAAGCGTGGTATCGACGTGACCGGCACGCCGAGGCGCTTCTACTGATGCAATAAACCAGCACTACTGTGTACAAAAAATTTTCAGGAGGGACGAAAATGTGTTATCTCGGAGAAAAATGTATAAAGTTTCTGAAAACTATGAAAATATACAACGAAACGGTTGTAAAACTATGTATGCTGTGTGCTATTAAGCAACTGAAAACAATAGGCACAAGAAATTTAAAAATTTAAACAAAAAGTTTCGTTACAATATTTCGATGTTGCACAGCTTAGGTGGATTTCTATACAATGTATGCGATTATAATCGATTATCGCGAGATTTTTTTCGATTTTATTGCGCCGGAGCCCAGCAAGAGTGGTGTCCACGTGTCGGGCTCGACGAGACGCGTTCGATCGAGCGATAATACGGAGCGAGTGGGTACAAAAATTTTACAGGGGGGCCAAAAAAGTGGTAATTTGGGGTAAAATTAAGCTAAAAACAGCAAAAATGTAAGCGAATCCGCAGGAAATGTGTAGCAAGCGTGGTATCGACGTGACCGGCACGCCGAGGCGCTTCTACTGATGCAATAAACCAGCACTACTGTGTACAAAAAATTTTCAGGAGGGACGAAAATGTGTTATCTCGGAGAAAAATGTATAAAGTTTCTGAAAACTATGAAAATATACAACGAAACGGTTGTAAAACTATGTATGCTGTGTGCTATTAAGCAACTGAAAACAATAGGCACAAGAAATTTAAAAATTTAAACAAAAAGTTTCGTTACAATATTTCGATGTTGCACAGCTTAGGTGGATTTCTATACAATGTATGCGATTATAATCGATTATCGCGAGATTTTTCGATTTTATTGCGCCGGAGCCCAGCAAGAGTGGTGTCCACGTGTCGGGCTCGACGAGACGCGTTCGATCGAGCGATAATACGGAGCGAGTGGGTACAAAAATTTTACAGGGGGGCCAAAAAAGTGGTAATTTGGGGTAAAATTAAGCTAAAAACAGCAAAAATGTAAGCGAATCCGCAGGAAATGTGTAGCAAGCGTGGTATCGACGTGACCGGCACGCCGAGGCGCTTCTACTGATGCAATAAACCAGCACTACTGTGTACAAAAAATTTTCAGGAGGGACGAAAATGTGTTATCTCGGAGAAAAATGTATAAAGTTTCTGAAAACTATGAAAATATACAACGAAACGGTTGTAAAACTATGTATGCTGTGTGCTATTAAGCAACTGAAAACAATAGGCACAAGAAATTTAAAAATTTAAACAAAAAGTTTCGTTACAATATTTCGATGTTGCACAGCTTAGGTGGATTTCTATACAATGTATGCGATTATAATCGATTATCGCGAGATTTTTCGATTTTATTGCGCCGGAGCCCAGCAAGAGTGGTGTCCACGTGTCGGGCTCGACGAGACGCGTTCGATCGAGCGATAATACGGAGCGAGTGGGTACAAAAATTTTACAGGGGGGCCAAAAAAGTGGTAATTTGGGGTAAAATTAAGCTAAAAACAGCAAAAATGTAAGCGAATCCGCAGGAAATGTGTAGCAAGCGTGGTATCGACGTGACCGGCACGCCGAGGCGCTTCTACTGATGCAATAAACCAGCACTACTGTGTACAAAAAATTTTCAGGAGGGACGAAAATGTGTTATCTCGGAGAAAAATGTATAAAGTTTCTGAAAACTATGAAAATATACAACGAAACGGTTGTAAAACTATGTATGCTGTGTGCTATTAAGCAACTGAAAACAATAGGCACAAGAAATTTAAAAATTTAAACAAAAAGTTTCGTTACAATATTTCGATGTTGCACAGCTTAGGTGGATTTCTATACAATGTATGCGATTATAATCGATTATCGCGAGATTTTTTTCGATTTTATTGCGCCGGAGCCCAGCAAGAGTGGTGTCCACGTGTCGGGCTCGACGAGACGCGTTCGATCGAGCGATAATACGGAGCGAGTGGGTACAAAAATTTTACAGGGGGGCCAAAAAAGTGGTAATTTGGGGTAAAATTAAGCTAAAAACAGCAAAAATGTAAGCGAATCCGCAGGAAATGTGTAGCAAGCGTGGTATCGACGTGACCGGCACGCCGAGGCGCTTCTACTGATGCAATAAACCAGCACTACTGTGTACAAAAAATTTTCAGGAGGGACGAAAATGTGTTATCTCGGAGAAAAATGTATAAAGTTTCTGAAAACTATGAAAATATACAACGAAACGGTTGTAAAACTATGTATGCTGTGTGCTATTAAGCAACTGAAAACAATAGGCACAAGAAATTTAAAAATTTAAACAAAAAGTTTCGTTACAATATTTCGATGTTGCACAGCTTAGGTGGATTTCTATACAATGTATGCGATTATAATCGATTATCGCGAGATTTTTCGATTTTATTGCGCCGGAGCCCAGCAAGAGTGGTGTCCACGTGTCGGGCTCGACGAGACGCGTTCGATCGAGCGATAATACGGAGCGAGTGGGTACAAAAATTTTACAGGGGGGCCAAAAAAGTGGTAATTTGGGGTAAAATTAAGCTAAAAACAGCAAAAATGTAAGCGAATCCGCAGGAAATGTGTAGCAAGCGTGGTATCGACGTGACCGGCACGCCGAGGCGCTTCTACTGATGCAATAAACCAGCACTACTGTGTACAAAAAATTTTCAGGAGGGACGAAAATGTGTTATCTCGGAGAAAAATGTATAAAGTTTCTGAAAACTATGAAAATATACAACGAAACGGTTGTAAAACTATGTATGCTGTGTGCTATTAAGCAACTGAAAACAATAGGCACAAGAAATTTAAAAATTTAAACAAAAAGTTTCGTTACAATATTTCGATGTTGCACAGCTTAGGTGGATTTCTATACAATGTATGCGATTATAATCGATTATCGCGAGATTTTTCGATTTTATTGCGCCGGAGCCCAGCAAGAGTGGTGTCCACGTGTCGGGCTCGACGAGACGCGTTCGATCGAGCGATAATACGGAGCGAGTGGGTACAAAAATTTTACAGGGGGGCCAAAAAAGTGGTAATTTGGGGTAAAATTAAGCTAAAAACAGCAAAAATGTAAGCGAATCCGCAGGAAATGTGTAGCAAGCGTGGTATCGACGTGACCGGCACGCCGAGGCGCTTCTACTGATGCAATAAACCAGCACTACTGTGTACAAAAAATTTTCAGGAGGGACGAAAATGTGTTATCTCGGAGAAAAATGTATAAAGTTTCTGAAAACTATGAAAATATACAACGAAACGGTTGTAAAACTATGTATGCTGTGTGCTATTAAGCAACTGAAAACAATAGGCACAAGAAATTTAAAAATTTAAACAAAAAGTTTCGTTACAATATTTCGATGTTGCACAGCTTAGGTGGATTTCTATACAATGTATGCGATTATAATCGATTATCGCGAGATTTTTTTCGATTTTATTGCGCCGGAGCCCAGCAAGAGTGGTGTCCACGTGTCGGGCTCGACGAGACGCGTTCGATCGAGCGATAATACGGAGCGAGTGGGTACAAAAATTTTACAGGGGGGCCAAAAAAGTGGTAATTTGGGGTAAAATTAAGCTAAAAACAGCAAAAATGTAAGCGAATCCGCAGGAAATGTGTAGCAAGCGTGGTATCGACGTGACCGGCACGCCGAGGCGCTTCTACTGATGCAATAAACCAGCACTACTGTGTACAAAAAATTTTCAGGAGGGACGAAAATGTGTTATCTCGGAGAAAAATGTATAAAGTTTCTGAAAACTATGAAAATATACAACGAAACGGTTGTACGAGCCAACCGTACATTTTGCTGCGTAAGCAAATCGCGCGCTTATTGCCAATTTGTATAAACTTAGTTCAGTGCGTAAATTGACCCGATTGAAGGCGATCGCGTACTCATATCATCAATCATTAATATTTAAGAACTTTTATCAAATATAACTATCAAGACTCTATCAAGTGTATTTAATTATCACTAAAAGGTGTTCCGTACATCTTTTTGGTCCTTCGAGCCGGATTGGGTCACGTCGCGAGTGAATACTATCTCGTTTAACTTGTGCACGTGGCGCTACTGAGGAGCACGTGGATATTGCAGCACGCTACGGCTCATCAAAGCAGAAGGGGAAGTAGCAGCAATTAAAGTAAGAGATTTCCATTTATTAAGTCAAGGATTAGGCAATGGAGGGTCTTATTACAACACAATTCCAAGTCTTGGAGGGTATGCAACAGCTCCTCCGCAATTTTAAAAAGGATGGCCCGGAGCGTAAAACTCCGGACTATATGAAAAGAAGATTAGATACATTAGAAACGTATTGGCAGGAGTTTCAGTCAAACCATGAACAACTAACTACTTGTGATGATCAGTCTCACGAATATTTTCTTAAAAACTACTATCAGCAAACATTTAATTTTTATAATGAGACTAAAGCTTACATAAGAAAGTTTTCTTCGTTAGCAGACGTTGATAAACCAAAAACTCCGGTCATGTTAAAACCAGCAACTCCTTTTGCTACAATTAGAACTCCATCACCTGGAGCGGAGCAACTAAACGTACCAGGAGCTGATAAGAAGTTAGGAGATTTTAGTGTACCATCCACGTCATTTAGCAACGTTGACAAAAGCACTAATAGCAAATTAGACGAAATGTTACGTCGACAAAAAAGTAATTTTAAGGCATTTTCACGTACAGTTGCGAACATTGACTTAGATGTAATTTCGGAAAAATGGGAATTTGAAGATTTGCTCAAAACTGTCCAGAGTCGGTGGTCGGCTATTGATATATTGCATTGGGAGATAGATAGCGAAATGATAGGAGAAAATCCAGATTATGAACAATCATTCTCTAAGTATGAAGAAAAATTCAATTTTATTAAAAAGTTACTCAACAATAGAATGTGGTCCGCACAACATAGAGATAAATCCACTCCGCAAATGGAAATACCGACATTTAGCGGAAACTATCACCAGTGGCTATCATTTAAGGATTTATTTTGCGAATCTATACATAACAATCGCGCGTTATCCAGCGCACAGAAGTTACAGTATCTGAAGAGCAAACTTAGGGGTGAGGCGGAAAAGTTGATACAACATCTACACATTAGTTCGGAAAATTACCAAGTCTGCTGGGACATACTTAATCTTCACTGGTGGTAGGTACTCTCATATGTGAGAGGCCATCTGGGTGGGTACCACCGCAGTGTCTATTTCTCCCGTCAAACAGCAGTGTAAACGCACTGTTGTGTTTCGGGTTGAAGGGCATTGTAGCCAGAGTAACTACTGGACATATTGAGACTTGACATCTTATGTCTCAGGATGGCGAGCGCAGTGGAATGCCAAGCATTGCTTTGTAATTCAAGGTGTTGTTTGGTTTTTCTACTGTTCATGAGCGGTCGTATCGCTTACCATCAGGCGAACGGCATGCTCGTCTCGCCATTCACAGCAATAAAAAAAAAAAAAAAAAAAAAAAAACATACTTAATCACCGCTTCAATAATGTTAAATTAATATTTTCATCGCATATTAATCTTCTTCTTAACCTCCCGACAATAAATCAGCAATCAGCTGTTGTTATCAAAAAATTTCATGACACTACTAATGAAAGTCTACACGCTGTTAAGAACTTAGGTGTTGACATTTCTACTTGGGATCCGTTGATTGTGCATATTTTAAGTCAAAAACTTGACGCCGAGACACACAATGAATACATACAGTCATTACCTAACCCTAGGGAACTACCTACGCTGAAAGATTTCTTGACTTTCTTAGAAGGTAAATTTACATCGTTAGAATCCTCCCGCAGAAAACAGGATTTATCTAAAACATTGCCTCCACAGTCAGATACAATTTATAGCAAGAAAGTTAATTTTTACAAGCCAATAAATAATGCTCGAAACACGCCAAAATTTTCCACTGCAAAAATATTCAATGCAACTAATCAAACAATGTGCCAACTATGCAATAATCAACACCGCATATTTCATTGCGATAATTTTTTAAAATTACCCTGTCATGAAAAACGAAACACAGTGGCACGATTGAATTTATGTACAAATTGTTTATATGACCATAAAGGCAAACAATGCATTTCGGAAAAAAGATGTCAAGAATGCAGTGGCCGCCACAATACCTTACTGCATGAAGCTTTTGTTAAGTCAGCGTTTACCGCGACTCAGCCACGTAAAAACACCTCGCATGTTAACTCTGCTTATAACAACGACGTACTTTTAGCAACGGCCTTAATAAAAATTAAGTCCGCCGACGGTACCCATCATCTTATGCGCGCTCTAGTAGATCCTGGAGCGCAAAGTTCATTGATCACAGAAAACGCGGCACAATTACTAAGGCTACCACGGGAACGTTGTAAGGGTGTTCTTTTCGGTGTTGGGGAAAAGGAAAGCAACTGTAAGGGTATTCTACAACTCACTTGCCTTTCAGTCAACAACGACTATTCATTTACGGTGGAAGCTTTTATAATGAAAAGTATAACAAAGAATTTGCCGTTTCAATCCTTTAGAAAGCCATCTTGGTCGTGTCTAGACAACATCACACTGGCAGATCCAAACTTTAATATTAGCAGCCCTATAGATATTTTATTGGGATCCGACGTATATCCATTTATAATTTTAGAAGGAATTATAAAACCCGAATCTTCTCATTATGTTGCTCAACAGACACAGCTCGGGTGGGTTCTAAGTGGAAATGTTATCAACAGATCATTTCAATGTAACGTGGTAATTAACGATGTAGATCAGATAAAACGTTTTTGGGAAATTGAAGACATATCTACTAATACAACAAATGCCGACATTTCCGAGGAAGATAATCAATGTATACAACATTATCAAGCCACTACTACTCGTGAAGAAAGTGGGAGGTATCGAGTAAAACTGCCCTTAGTTGAAAACGCACGACAAAAATTAGGGGATTCAAAATCCAGAGCGGTAGCCCAGTTTTTACAGTTAGAAAAGAGGTTTTCAAAAAATCCCGAAATTGAAAATAATTACAAATCTTTTATGAAGGAATACATGGAATTGGGCCATATGCGTGAATCTACAGATGAGTCTTTGAAAGAATATTATTTACCCCATCATAGTGTGCTGCGCTCTGATTCTACAACCACAGCCCTAAGAGTAGTTTTTCATGCGTCCTCGAAAACATCAACAGGCTATAGTTTAAATGATGTAATGAAACGGGGGCCCAATATGCAACAAGACTTGTTATCATTAATTTTAAGATGGCGACAATATCAATTCGCTTACACAGCAGACATTGAAAAAATGTTCCGTCAAATCTTGCTTCACGAGGAGGATCAGCATTTACAGAAAATTATTTGGCGTAAATCAAGACAAGAACCTTTACGCGAATATCAGTTGAGCACTGTTACATATGGCACAAAGGCGGCTCCCTTCCTAGCCATGATGACTTTGAAGCAACTGGCTAAGGATGAGTGTTACAAATATCAAGAAAGTCAGGCCGCCAGGGTTGTCGAGGAACAATTTTACATGGATGACCTGCTTAGTGGACACCATGACCTGCAATCAGCAAAGCAATTACAAACCGATTTAATACTATTACTCAAATCAGGAGGAATGAATCTGAGAAAATGGTCGTCAAACTGTCCAGAATTATTAGAAGACGTGAATGTTAGAACTAGCACAGAAGATGTTTTCAAATTTAAATACCAAGAATCCACAAAGACTTTGGGTTTGAATTGGATACCTAGTACAGATCAATTTACATTCCATTCAAAGTTATGTATGTTATCAGAAAAACAAACCAAACGCACACTTTTATCAGAAATATCAAAGCTATTTGATCCGTTAGGCTGGCTCACACCTATATCAACGAAATTAAAGATCTTATTTCAAAGAGTTTGGCTTAGGAATCTTCAGTGGGATGACCAGTTACCCGATGACTTAAATAAGGAGTGGACTATAATCAAGAAAGATTTAATAAACATGAAACAATTCCATATACCAAGATGGATAAAGTGCCATAAAAATGATACTATTGAATTGCACGGCTTTTGCGATGCATCAATGAAGGCCTACGCATGCGTCATTTATAGTAAAATTAGCAGGACAAAAAAGCATGGACATCCGTCTATTTCAATAACACTGGTTGCAGGCAAGTCAAGATTGGTACCACCAAATAAAACAATAACATTACCGCGGTTAGAACTCAGTGCAGCACATTTATTAGGAAAATTAACTCAGAAAGTGATAAATTGTCTATCAGAATACAAAATACTTGTATATGGATGGTCCGATTCTACAGCGGTGTTAGGTTGGTTGCAAGGCGATGCCAACAAATGGAAACCCTTTGTAGCGAATCGAGTAAAGGAAGTTACAAAAATAATACCATCAGACTGTTGGCGATATGTCAAATCGAGTGACAACCCAGCTGATTGTGCAAGTCGAGGTATATCAGCCGAGCAGTTGCTTCAGCAATCAAACTGGTGGCATGGACCGGAATGGTTAAATGCTTACGAAGATCATCCTAAAAATCAAGCAGTTTTTGACACAAATGAGGAGATCAGAAAATCGAAACAAATAAATATTTCGACATATCCACACAAAGATATCCTTAGTGACTTGATTAGCCGATACAGCAGTATTACGCGAGTAACTCGAATACTTGCATGGATACTGCGATTGAAATATAATCGTAAACAGAAATATTTAACAGCTGATGAGTTAAATAGGTCACTAATGATTATTATAAAACATATACAGAGAAACGAGTTCAAGGATGAAATTGAAGAGTTGCGTAAAGAAAATAAATTAAAAAACAAAAGTAACATAGTTAATTTAAATCCATTTTTAGATTCGCAAGGAATGCTCAGAGTAGGCGGTAGACTTAAAAACGCTTACCTAGACCAAAATATGATTAATCCACTCATTATACCTCATAATGGTCATCTGACGGACTTGCTTATTGACCAAGCCCATAAAATGGTATTCCATGGCGGAGCCAGAATTACTTTAGCACGTTTGCGAAGACTTTACTGGATTGTTGGAGGAAATAGAGCCGTTAAAAAGAGGATAAGACAATGCATTGTATGCCGAAGGCAGTCTCCTATAAGGCAATATCAATTAATGGGAGATTTGCCCGAATCAAGAGTCAACCCTACGCGACCATTTTATAACACGGGGGTCGACTACACTGGCTACGTGGATGTAAAAGCAACTAGAGGTCGCAATATCAAAACAACAAAAGGATACATCGCTGTGTTTGTCTGTATGGTTACCAAGGCTGTACATCTCGAGTTGGTTTCTGATTTGACTTCATCATCTTTCCTGGCAGCGCTAAAAAGAATGGCGGCAAGACGAGGAGCGCCACGCCACATATATAGCGACAACGGAACCAACTTTGTAGGCGCTAACAAGTCATTACAATGTGAGATAATAGAACTCAAAAACATTATCAGCCCAGAGTTTTTATCAGTCGTTGCTGAGATGGAAATTAAGTGGCATTTTAATGCCCCATCGTGGCCCAGTGCTGGTGGACTCTGGGAGGCCGCTGTCAAAAGCCTCAAATTCCATCTGCGAAGAGTCATAGGAGAGCAAAAGTTGACGTTTGAGGAGTACAGCACACTTTTAACACAGTTAGAAGCATGCCTCAATTCAAGACCTCTTTGTGCTCTAACAGAGAACCCTGAGGACATAGACTACCTGACGCCTTCACATTTTTTATCAAGCGGGCCAACACTTACAATCATTGAGACCGAAAAGGACGAAAGAACGAGATGGCAATTAGTAAGAAGAATATATCAAGATACGTGGAACCGATGGAAAGCAGAATATTTATGTCAGTTAACAACGAGAAGCAAATGGCGTAGTCCACAGAGAAACCTCTCACTGGATGATATAGTTGTCATACATGATGCCAATTTGCCCCCAGGTAAATGGGCGTTAGGCCGAATAGTCGAACTTCATCCCGGAAATGATGGTTATGTAAGAGTAGCTACGGTTAAAACAAAAAGTGGCGTTATCAAAAGACCGATCACAAAATTATCAATATTGTCCGGTAATGAAAATAAGCCGACCAGTTCTAAAGCAACAATAATCAGTGACGAAAAGCTGGAAATTCTTACAAGTACTAAATCATCAGCACTTAGCAAGAGCAAATGGTACCATCTTCTAACATTACTTTTCCTATGTTTTAGTATGCTGGTAGCATCAACAGAAGGAGCATACAATATAACTAAGTTCAGAACTAATCAGAGCCTTTATTTTGATAAGTTATCAAACATGCGCAAGGTGCAAGACAATTGGAAACTTATTGTTTACTATAATATGGAGCCTTATTGGGCAGCTACTAAATTATTCAATAAATATTTACATCATTTGGAAGACACGTGTAAAAAACAACATTATCATACACAATGTGACATGATCCTATTACAATTACGTCATAGCTCCGGTGAATTAATGTACTATGATCAAATGTTAATGGGCAAGCAGCCTGACTTTGGAAAGAGAGTTCGTCGAGGACTTATTAATGGTGTGGGGAACTTGGCGCACAGTCTCTTTGGCATACTAGACGATACATTTGCAGAACAATATCAAAAGGACATAGAAATGATTCAATCTAACCAACAATATCTCGCACGCTTATGGAAAAATCAAACATCGGTAATCGAAGCGCAATACAATTTTCTGCAAAGAATGGAAGGTGTTATGGACAAGCAACATAAGTTATTTAATCAACATTTGAATACAATGGAGCACAATATCAACACACTAAAAGCTGAAGTACAAAATTTGGACACTGCGACTGATTTCACTTTATCAATGTTTATAGCCAACAACATATTGATGAATGTGAGAAATATACAATCCACGCTATTAGACACCCTCACCGACATATATCATGGAAAATTTAATATACATTTAATACCTCCGGATCAACTAAAAAATGAACTGAGTATCATTTCGAGCCACTTATCTCAAGAATTATCTCTACCTATTCAAAACATACACTCGGATATAACAGGGTTATACAGTTTGTTGAAAGTAAAAGCAAAATTAACAGATCAATATCTTATTCTTGAGATAAAAATGCCTTTATTAACCAGAGAAAATTATGAGATTTATAAAGTTATTCCGATTCCAAAGGTAGTTCAAAACCAGACAGTGAGCATAGTTCCGATATCTGAATATGTTGCAATAAATATTAGGAAGGATACATACTTGTCAATGTTCCAAGCAGATTTATTAAAATGCCTTAATTTTAATTCTGATACAAAGCTATGTGAGTTGCATAGACCCATTTATCAGATAAAGCGTGATGAAAACTTATGCCTTAAAGATCTTACTGGTATTTGTAAGACTGTTATAAATCCATGTCAAGAAATTTGGGAAGAACTGACGACAGTTAATACATATTTATTCAGTTGCTGCAGTCAATGTATACTGCGCCTTATGTGTGGCGATCATGTTACAACTGAACATGTAAAGGAAAGCGCCATTATATCTATGGGTCATGATTGTGTAATCAAAGGAGAGTCATTTAAAATATTCTCCCAAAACCAATTATCAAGTCAAATGAATTTTGAAGCACCAATTACCAAAATAGATATTCCACCCATCAATAACATTATAAATTTAACTATAAGCGTAACTACTGCAGACCCAACGCTATCCAAGGATTATGAGGATCAGAAACAACAATTGAGAGAGATTGGAAAGCAAATTGATCAGTTGCGAACTAGTGACGTACAATTAGATCAGATGTCATCTCACGACGTTCACCACTACACACTAATCTACGTGTTAATATGCTCGTGCGGAGTCGGAGGCGTCGTATATGCGCTACGGCGCCTTCGCCGGACTCGCCGTGGGACAACCGCTCCGGTGCCGGAGCTGCCAGCACCAGCGCCAGCAGGAGCCCTGACTCCGACCCCAGCTGCTCGCGCATCACGCATCGATAGTGTTCAGTGTCTAAGTGGTAGTGTGCCTCAGTTCAGTGAGTGTCAGTGCGCGAGTGAGCAAATAAGACAATTACCTAGAGCACATGTTCTAGACAAAGAAACTTCGCCTAGTTATACTACCATCAAATTTAGTGATAGTGCTCATTTCTAACAAAAACATTTTTCGTATTTGTTGAATCACCTTGTAAACCATTCTCATTAGCACTAACCCATCTCATCAGCTTTTTCTTTTCTCTCGTCTGGGAGCATGTACGAGCCAACCGTACATTTTGCTGCGTAAGCAAATCGCGCGCTTATTGCCAATTTGTATAAACTTAGTTCAGTG
Source organism: Hyles lineata (assembly GCA_030180105.1). Classification (NCBI taxonomy): domain Eukaryota; kingdom Metazoa; phylum Arthropoda; class Insecta; order Lepidoptera; family Sphingidae; genus Hyles; species Hyles lineata. The sequence continues at coordinate 15,339 of JARJEE010000047.1, forward strand.
CGTAAATTGACCCGATTGAAGGCGATCGCGTACTCATATCATCAATCATTAATATTTAAGAACTTTTATCAAATATAACTATCAAGACTCTATCAAGTGTATTTAATTATCACTAAAAGGTGTTCCGTACAACGGTTGTAAAACTATGTATGCTGTGTGCTATTAAGCAACTGAAAACAATAGGCACAAGAAATTTAAAAATTTAAACAAAAAGTTTCGTTACAATATTTCGATGTTGCACAGCTTAGGTGGATTTCTATACAATGTATGCGATTATAATCGATTATCGCGAGATTTTTCGATTTTATTGCGCCGGAGCCCAGCAAGAGTGGTGTCCACGTGTCGGGCTCGACGAGACGCGTTCGATCGAGCGATAATACGGAGCGAGTGGGTACAAAAATTTTACAGGGGGGCCAAAAAAGTGGTAATTTGGGGTAAAATTAAGCTAAAAACAGCAAAAATGTAAGCGAATCCGCAGGAAATGTGTAGCAAGCGTGGTATCGACGTGACCGGCACGCCGAGGCGCTTCTACTGATGCAATAAACCAGCACTACTGTGTACAAAAAATTTTCAGGAGGGACGAAAATGTGTTATCTCGGAGAAAAATGTATAAAGTTTCTGAAAACTATGAAAATATACAACGAAACGGTTGTAAAACTATGTATGCTGTGTGCTATTAAGCAACTGAAAACAATAGGCACAAGAAATTTAAAAATTTAAACAAAAAGTTTCGTTACAATATTTCGATGTTGCACAGCTTAGGTGGATTTCTATACAATGTATGCGATTATAATCGATTATCGCGAGATTTTTCGATTTTATTGCGCCGGAGCCCAGCAAGAGTGGTGTCCACGTGTCGGGCTCGACGAGACGCGTTCGATCGAGCGATAATACGGAGCGAGTGGGTACAAAAATTTTACAGGGGGGCCAAAAAAGTGGTAATTTGGGGTAAAATTAAGCTAAAAACAGCAAAAATGTAAGCGAATCCGCAGGAAATGTGTAGCAAGCGTGGTATCGACGTGACCGGCACGCCGAGGCGCTTCTACTGATGCAATAAACCAGCACTACTGTGTACAAAAAATTTTCAGGAGGGACGAAAATGTGTTATCTCGGAGAAAAATGTATAAAGTTTCTGAAAACTATGAAAATATACAACGAAACGGTTGTAAAACTATGTATGCTGTGTGCTATTAAGCAACTGAAAACAATAGGCACAAGAAATTTAAAAATTTAAACAAAAAGTTTCGTTACAATATTTCGATGTTGCACAGCTTAGGTGGATTTCTATACAATGTATGCGATTATAATCGATTATCGCGAGATTTTTTTCGATTTTATTGCGCCGGAGCCCAGCAAGAGTGGTGTCCACGTGTCGGGCTCGACGAGACGCGTTCGATCGAGCGATAATACGGAGCGAGTGGGTACAAAAATTTTACAGGGGGGCCAAAAAAGTGGTAATTTGGGGTAAAATTAAGCTAAAAACAGCAAAAATGTAAGCGAATCCGCAGGAAATGTGTAGCAAGCGTGGTATCGACGTGACCGGCACGCCGAGGCGCTTCTACTGATGCAATAAACCAGCACTACTGTGTACAAAAAATTTTCAGGAGGGACGAAAATGTGTTATCTCGGAGAAAAATGTATAAAGTTTCTGAAAACTATGAAAATATACAACGAAACGGTTGTAAAACTATGTATGCTGTGTGCTATTAAGCAACTGAAAACAATAGGCACAAGAAATTTAAAAAGGAGATGGTCCAGAAATGTATGGGCCTTGGGCTAGTTGCGCCAGTATGGTGTACAGAACATGAAATATAGTTCGTGAAATTGGCATTCGATTTCCGTATGAAATACTATTTTGCGTTGCTTATTAACTTGATACAAAAATAAATACTAAGCCGAGAACAGCAACACTACAAGTAATATGGCGACAATATGGCGGACCTACTGAAATGCGCATGTTTGACAACCGATGTCAAAACTTGACGCAATATGGTTATCATATAAAAAGTCGTAATTCGTTTTCCTTTAAATTAATAGACTCTTTGTTAATCCCAAATGTTTTTACTGCAATGGAACTATTATCTTACTTTATTGGTCATGTAATATAATATAACATATTGTTTATATAATGAATGGCAACAAGTCTCCAAGATTCTCGAACATCATTATATGCGAACTATTATTACTATGTAGGTATTTACGGGTTAGAAAGTACAATTATATCTATCTATAAGTGCGATTTTGTTCAAATACCGGCTACACAACTTATCTAAATAATCCAGAACAAAAATCTGATGGGATACAGCACGGCACAGACTTTAATCACTTGTTGCGACTGCTAGCATGTTAATAAACAATCATATTATTATGTACTTAATAAGTTTTTAATTATGAATAAATGATATGAAATAAGTACACTAAAAAAATGGAATCGAATTTTATTGCACCCAAGTATTTTCCTATAACTTAATATATCTAATATAAGAACTTAGTAGCAAATATTTCTGTTCAAGCTAACGTTGTAAACATTATATTCCATCTACCCACTCATCAATGAAGTGGATACCAAAGACTTCTGCATAGTTAAAAATTGAAAATAATATGCTAAGATATAAGAGATATTATTTTTCAAATAATGTACATGACATTTCTAACTGGCGATTATATTGAGCACATACAAGGAAAAGTATGAATACATTGATGAAAGAAAACTAAAACAATACTTGAGGAACACTAAAATAAGACCAGATCTTGCTTTATAATATTTTATTCATATTCTTCCAATAAATCATCTTCAATCAAAACAACATCCAAGATCAATGCCGGTGCTCCTATATTGTTCTGATGCCGAGCCCAACTTAAATACCACAGTATGGTCATAGTATGAGCATGGCTACCCACTGGCCGTTGTCCAGCTAAATTCCTTTCACCATTATGGTAACCAGGAACCAAACATGAAGCACTTGCGGTTATTGTTTGTCTAAAATTATTGAGACTGATACAAAATCTTCTTACTGCAGAATTGGAATAAAATCTTGCTCATTGTCTACAGCTTGATTTATTTAGTAGTTTATACAGATACTTGCTTGTTATGATAACTAAAACAAAATAAAAAAGATTCAATATGAGTAGGAGAATTAAGATAAATATAATGTTAATTATGCCATATGAATCATCATTATATTATTTAGAAGAATGGCAAGTATGGTAGCAAAGTCGACACAAAAAATTACGTTAAATCCATTCTGCGTCTTGCCTCACAGGGCCACTTCTAGGCAAACTACGTGTGGGCCTTTCATCAATAGTTGTGGTACATATTACACATACAGGGTGTTGAGACCGTTGCATGTCTGTGGCACACTGCACTTGTCTATGTGCAACCATCCAACAAGCATACACATCCACCTTGTGATATCTGAATAAAAGTCACAATAAATAAATCACCACAGTTATGAATAGTATTAGTACATGCATAGATATAGTATGTTTAAGCGGAATCATTACACAGTTGCATACAACTTAGTCACTTTATTATTTTGTTGCTTATGGATATTATTACCTCTCTTCAACTTATCCTATTTAAGATTTCATTTTGTTTAGGTTTTTCAGATGTGGTATGTGACCGCCCTGGGCTAAGAGACCAATTGCAATGCACACATAGATGTATATCATTGTTAGAAGACAGTGAGATCCCTTGCTGTTGCAATCTCTTCCATGTATACATCCAATAAGCATGACATAACCAAGATTCTTCAGGTATCTAGAGTGAAATAGCAGAAAATATAATTCAATTAACAATTTAAACAACAATATAATAAACATCACTTCTTACATATTTGTGTACTTGTATACTTGTCTTGTGGACACAATGCAATTTGGCTCTAACATGATTACTTCAATTATACTCCTTACTTTGTAATAACTGTAATTAATTAGCATAAGACATACATTTCCTTAGTTTATGAAGAAAAAAAATAGAATATTTACCACTTGTGTTGTTAATTAATTCAGCTATAAAACATCTTTCAACACTTAGTGTTCTTTGGCACTTAATGCAATTGAAAGTGTTGCAAAGGTTTGGGGGCTCACATTCTTCATGTACATGAGCTTTGCTGGTACCAATAACGGCTTGCATAGAAAATGCAAAATACAGTGTACATATAGCCCCATTTATATCTACCTGAAATAACAATATATTATTATTTATGAAGTTAAGATAAAAGGTGTATTAGAAATTGTCTAGTTGCCAATCATACCCAAGCCACAGCTAAATTCCAAGTGAACTCAATAAAACAGAGTAAAATATGTTTCTACAGAATTATTACCAAGAAAATATACTAATACTACTACTTAATAATATGATAAGAGAATTATAGAAATGTAACATTTCACCTGGTTACTAAGATTCTGTTCAATGATAGAAAACATTTCATTTCAACAATTGCAGAAGTGCAATTCAAGCAAAGCGTCATTTATGATGTACTGAAAAGCAGAATTGAACTTGAAATATGAACATTGAAAAAGCATAAAAATATTTATATATAGCATTTTAAATAATGTACATGTTTACTTACCAAAATACGAACTAATAATTATTGTGTTTAAAGGTCAGGAAATATCACATGAGAGAATCAGAATCCATAAAACGAAGCCAGCTCAACATAACTGTAGGGTCTAAAAGAAGGTAGCAAAAATATTTAACGGAACACCGTATACATTTCCGAAGAATCAAGAAATTCGGAATAGCAGCCATTATGTTTAGCAATTGCTGTCATCATGTCATGTCAAACATTTTCGTTCTTAAACTGAAATAATGAAATAGAAATAAAATAATAATAGTGACGTCTTTAACAACTTATATCATCTTTCAAAAAACTTAAGGACTATCGTATCAAAAGTTAAATATATAGACAATAATTTAAATTAGTAGAGGGTTTTTAATCCTAAGATAATATATTAAGTTAAAAATAATGGGTTTGTGCATTTTTGAACGAAATGACAATTAGGCATCATGGCCGACAGAGTATCGAAGAAAATAATGCTCCCGTACCTAAAACATTCGTATTTTGTATAGAGCCCCCCGTGGACTAAACATTCTAAATGTATTTTTTTTTTGATACCACTATTTTTTTCTGATTTTTAACTGCATGAGCACAATACGGCCCACCGGGGAACATCTCCTTTAAACAAAAAGTTTCGTTACAATATTTCGATGTTGCACAGCTTAGGTGGATTTCTATACAATGTATGCGATTATAATCGATTATCGCGAGATTTTTCGATTTTATTGCGCCGGAGCCCAGCAAGAGTGGTGTCCACGTGTCGGGCTCGACGAGACGCGTTCGATCGAGCGATAATACGGAGCGAGTGGGTACAAAAATTTTACAGGGGGGCCAAAAAAGTGGTAATTTGGGGTAAAATTAAGCTAAAAACAGCAAAAATGTAAGCGAATCCGCAGGAAATGTGTAGCAAGCGTGGTATCGACGTGACCGGCACGCCGAGGCGCTTCTACTGATGCAATAAACCAGCACTACTGTGTACAAAAAATTTTCAGGAGGGACGAAAATGTGTTATCTCGGAGAAAAATGTATAAAGTTTCTGAAAACTATGAAAATATACAACGAAACGGTTGTAAAACTATGTATGCTGTGTGCTATTAAGCAACTGAAAACAATAGGCACAAGAAATTTAAAAATTTAAACAAAAAGTTTCGTTACAATATTTCGATGTTGCACAGCTTAGGTGGATTTCTATACAATGTATGCGATTATAATCGATTATCGCGAGATTTTTCGATTTTATTGCGCCGGAGCCCAGCAAGAGTGGTGTCCACGTGTCGGGCTCGACGAGACGCGTTCGATCGAGCGATAATACGGAGCGAGTGGGTACAAAAATTTTACAGGGGGGCCAAAAAAGTGGTAATTTGGGGTAAAATTAAGCTAAAAACAGCAAAAATGTAAGCGAATCCGCAGGAAATGTGTAGCAAGCGTGGTATCGACGTGACCGGCACGCCGAGGCGCTTCTACTGATGCAATAAACCAGCACTACTGTGTACAAAAAATTTTCAGGAGGGACGAAAATGTGTTATCTCGGAGAAAAATGTATAAAGTTTCTGAAAACTATGAAAATATACAACGAAACGGTTGTAAAACTATGTATGCTGTGTGCTATTAAGCAACTGAAAACAATAGGCACAAGAAATTTAAAAATTTAAACAAAAAGTTTCGTTACAATATTTCGATGTTGCACAGCTTAGGTGGATTTCTATACAATGTATGCGATTATAATCGATTATCGCGAGATTTTTCGATTTTATTGCGCCGGAGCCCAGCAAGAGTGGTGTCCACGTGTCGGGCTCGACGAGACGCGTTCGATCGAGCGATAATACGGAGCGAGTGGGTACAAAAATTTTACAGGGGGGCCAAAAAAGTGGTAATTTGGGGTAAAATTAAGCTAAAAACAGCAAAAATGTAAGCGAATCCGCAGGAAATGTGTAGCAAGCGTGGTATCGACGTGACCGGCACGCCGAGGCGCTTCTACTGATGCAATAAACCAGCACTACTGTGTACAAAAAATTTTCAGGAGGGACGAAAATGTGTTATCTCGGAGAAAAATGTATAAAGTTTCTGAAAACTATGAAAATATACAACGAAACGGTTGTAAAACTATGTATGCTGTGTGCTATTAAGCAACTGAAAACAATAGGCACAAGAAATTTAAAAATTTAAACAAAAAGTTTCGTTACAATATTTCGATGTTGCACAGCTTAGGTGGATTTCTATACAATGTATGCGATTATAATCGATTATCGCGAGATTTTTCGATTTTATTGCGCCGGAGCCCAGCAAGAGTGGTGTCCACGTGTCGGGCTCGACGAGACGCGTTCGATCGAGCGATAATACGGAGCGAGTGGGTACAAAAATTTTACAGGGGGGCCAAAAAAGTGGTAATTTGGGGTAAAATTAAGCTAAAAACAGCAAAAATGTAAGCGAATCCGCAGGAAATGTGTAGCAAGCGTGGTATCGACGTGACCGGCACGCCGAGGCGCTTCTACTGATGCAATAAACCAGCACTACTGTGTACAAAAAATTTTCAGGAGGGACGAAAATGTGTTATCTCGGAGAAAAATGTATAAAGTTTCTGAAAACTATGAAAATATACAACGAAACGGTTGTAAAACTATGTATGCTGTGTGCTATTAAGCAACTGAAAACAATAGGCACAAGAAATTTAAAAATTTAAACAAAAAGTTTCGTTACAATATTTCGATGTTGCACAGCTTAGGTGGATTTCTATACAATGTATGCGATTATAATCGATTATCGCGAGATTTTTCGATTTTATTGCGCCGGAGCCCAGCAAGAGTGGTGTCCACGTGTCGGGCTCGACGAGACGCGTTCGATCGAGCGATAATACGGAGCGAGTGGGTACAAAAATTTTACAGGGGGGCCAAAAAAGTGGTAATTTGGGGTAAAATTAAGCTAAAAACAGCAAAAATGTAAGCGAATCCGCAGGAAATGTGTAGCAAGCGTGGTATCGACGTGACCGGCACGCCGAGGCGCTTCTACTGATGCAATAAACCAGCACTACTGTGTACAAAAAATTTTCAGGAGGGACGAAAATGTGTTATCTCGGAGAAAAATGTATAAAGTTTCTGAAAACTATGAAAATATACAACGAAACGGTTGTAAAACTATGTATGCTGTGTGCTATTAAGCAACTGAAAACAATAGGCACAAGAAATTTAAAAATTTAAACAAAAAGTTTCGTTACAATATTTCGATGTTGCACAGCTTAGGTGGATTTCTATACAATGTATGCGATTATAATCGATTATCGCGAGATTTTTCGATTTTATTGCGCCGGAGCCCAGCAAGAGTGGTGTCCACGTGTCGGGCTCGACGAGACGCGTTCGATCGAGCGATAATACGGAGCGAGTGGGTACAAAAATTTTACAGGGGGGCCAAAAAAGTGGTAATTTGGGGTAAAATTAAGCTAAAAACAGCAAAAATGTAAGCGAATCCGCAGGAAATGTGTAGCAAGCGTGGTATCGACGTGACCGGCACGCCGAGGCGCTTCTACTGATGCAATAAACCAGCACTACTGTGTACAAAAAATTTTCAGGAGGGACGAAAATGTGTTATCTCGGAGAAAAATGTATAAAGTTTCTGAAAACTATGAAAATATACAACGAAACGGTTGTAAAACTATGTATGCTGTGTGCTATTAAGCAACTGAAAACAATAGGCACAAGAAATTTAAAAATTTAAACAAAAAGTTTCGTTACAATATTTCGATGTTGCACAGCTTAGGTGGATTTCTATACAATGTATGCGATTATAATCGATTATCGCGAGATTTTTTTCGATTTTATTGCGCCGGAGCCCAGCAAGAGTGGTGTCCACGTGTCGGGCTCGACGAGACGCGTTCGATCGAGCGATAATACGGAGCGAGTGGGTACAAAAATTTTACAGGGGGGCCAAAAAAGTGGTAATTTGGGGTAAAATTAAGCTAAAAACAGCAAAAATGTAAGCGAATCCGCAGGAAATGTGTAGCAAGCGTGGTATCGACGTGACCGGCACGCCGAGGCGCTTCTACTGATGCAATAAACCAGCACTACTGTGTACAAAAAATTTTCAGGAGGGACGAAAATGTGTTATCTCGGAGAAAAATGTATAAAGTTTCTGAAAACTATGAAAATATACAACGAAACGGTTGTAAAACTATGTATGCTGTGTGCTATTAAGCAACTGAAAACAATAGGCACAAGAAATTTAAAAATTTAAACAAAAAGTTTCGTTACAATATTTCGATGTTGCACAGCTTAGGTGGATTTCTATACAATGTATGCGATTATAATCGATTATCGCGAGATTTTTCGATTTTATTGCGCCGGAGCCCAGCAAGAGTGGTGTCCACGTGTCGGGCTCGACGAGACGCGTTCGATCGAGCGATAATACGGAGCGAGTGGGTACAAAAATTTTACAGGGGGGCCAAAAAAGTGGTAATTTGGGGTAAAATTAAGCTAAAAACAGCAAAAATGTAAGCGAATCCGCAGGAAATGTGTAGCAAGCGTGGTATCGACGTGACCGGCACGCCGAGGCGCTTCTACTGATGCAATAAACCAGCACTACTGTGTACAAAAAATTTTCAGGAGGGACGAAAATGTGTTATCTCGGAGAAAAATGTATAAAGTTTCTGAAAACTATGAAAATATACAACGAAACGGTTGTAAAACTATGTATGCTGTGTGCTATTAAGCAACTGAAAACAATAGGCACAAGAAATTTAAAAATTTAAACAAAAAGTTTCGTTACAATATTTCGATGTTGCACAGCTTAGGTGGATTTCTATACAATGTATGCGATTATAATCGATTATCGCGAGATTTTTTTCGATTTTATTGCGCCGGAGCCCAGCAAGAGTGGTGTCCACGTGTCGGGCTCGACGAGACGCGTTCGATCGAGCGATAATACGGAGCGAGTGGGTACAAAAATTTTACAGGGGGGCCAAAAAAGTGGTAATTTGGGGTAAAATTAAGCTAAAAACAGCAAAAATGTAAGCGAATCCGCAGGAAATGTGTAGCAAGCGTGGTATCGACGTGACCGGCACGCCGAGGCGCTTCTACTGATGCAATAAACCAGCACTACTGTGTACAAAAAATTTTCAGGAGGGACGAAAATGTGTTATCTCGGAGAAAAATGTATAAAGTTTCTGAAAACTATGAAAATATACAACGAAACGGTTGTAAAACTATGTATGCTGTGTGCTATTAAGCAACTGAAAACAATAGGCACAAGAAATTTAAAAATTTAAACAAAAAGTTTCGTTACAATATTTCGATGTTGCACAGCTTAGGTGGATTTCTATACAATGTATGCGATTATAATCGATTATCGCGAGATTTTTCGATTTTATTGCGCCGGAGCCCAGCAAGAGTGGTGTCCACGTGTCGGGCTCGACGAGACGCGTTCGATCGAGCGATAATACGGAGCGAGTGGGTACAAAAATTTTACAGGGGGGCCAAAAAAGTGGTAATTTGGGGTAAAATTAAGCTAAAAACAGCAAAAATGTAAGCGAATCCGCAGGAAATGTGTAGCAAGCGTGGTATCGACGTGACCGGCACGCCGAGGCGCTTCTACTGATGCAATAAACCAGCACTACTGTGTACAAAAAATTTTCAGGAGGGACGAAAATGTGTTATCTCGGAGAAAAATGTATAAAGTTTCTGAAAACTATGAAAATATACAACGAAACGGTTGTAAAACTATGTATGCTGTGTGCTATTAAGCAACTGAAAACAATAGGCACAAGAAATTTAAAAATTTAAACAAAAAGTTTCGTTACAATATTTCGATGTTGCACAGCTTAGGTGGATTTCTATACAATGTATGCGATTATAATCGATTATCGCGAGATTTTTTTCGATTTTATTGCGCCGGAGCCCAGCAAGAGTGGTGTCCACGTGTCGGGCTCGACGAGACGCGTTCGATCGAGCGATAATACGGAGCGAGTGGGTACAAAAATTTTACAGGGGGGCCAAAAAAGTGGTAATTTGGGGTAAAATTAAGCTAAAAACAGCAAAAATGTAAGCGAATCCGCAGGAAATGTGTAGCAAGCGTGGTATCGACGTGACCGGCACGCCGAGGCGCTTCTACTGATGCAATAAACCAGCACTACTGTGTACAAAAAATTTTCAGGAGGGACGAAAATGTGTTATCTCGGAGAAAAATGTATAAAGTTTCTGAAAACTATGAAAATATACAACGAAACGGTTGTAAAACTATGTATGCTGTGTGCTATTAAGCAACTGAAAACAATAGGCACAAGAAATTTAAAAATTTAAACAAAAAGTTTCGTTACAATATTTCGATGTTGCACAGCTTAGGTGGATTTCTATACAATGTATGCGATTATAATCGATTATCGCGAGATTTTTCGATTTTATTGCGCCGGAGCCCAGCAAGAGTGGTGTCCACGTGTCGGGCTCGACGAGACGCGTTCGATCGAGCGATAATACGGAGCGAGTGGGTACAAAAATTTTACAGGGGGGCCAAAAAAGTGGTAATTTGGGGTAAAATTAAGCTAAAAACAGCAAAAATGTAAGCGAATCCGCAGGAAATGTGTAGCAAGCGTGGTATCGACGTGACCGGCACGCCGAGGCGCTTCTACTGATGCAATAAACCAGCACTACTGTGTACAAAAAATTTTCAGGAGGGACGAAAATGTGTTATCTCGGAGAAAAATGTATAAAGTTTCTGAAAACTATGAAAATATACAACGAAACGGTTGTAAAACTATGTATGCTGTGTGCTATTAAGCAACTGAAAACAATAGGCACAAGAAATT
>JARJEE010000049.1:0-23645 GCA_030180105.1 Hyles lineata
AACGAAAAGGTCTAAGCATATAAGTAAATACGCTATTACAAATAGGTATATATATTATTATCTCTGTATTTATTTACATGATGATTTATGGGAATGCAATTTACTGTTAATCACACAATAAGGTACAACACACGTTACGTCGTATAGATGAAACGTGTCTATTTTGTAAAAATAATAATAAATATTGACGTATAAGTCTGTCTAGTCAATTAGAAACATTTAATGCCGATCAATGCAAACAGAATCATATGCGGCCCTGAAAAGGGCCTTTTTTGTTATTTATATTCGTGTGTCTCTCTGTTGAGATCCGATTGCTCGCTCAAACATCACGACGACGTGACTGGCGTAGTCACAGTCTCACACACATCACAGAACATGACGTGTTACACCGATGGATGACAATAATTTGACAATATGACGGTGAGCGAAGAGCCGAAGATGAGCGAGCGAGACAATGTTCCCAACTTGAAGACGCACGCAGCACGCGCAGCACGCGGCACAAAGCAGCAGCTGCAGCAGCGGCACGGTGCTACGCGACCACCGATGAAGTTGAGAGTTTTTAACCGCCGAAACCGTACAAAGTACGTCCCTGACGTTTAAGTGCGTACACTACGTCCATTGCGGTGACGGTCTTCCTCTTGGCGTGCTCGGTGTAAGTGACGGCGTCGCGAATGACGTTCTCGAGGAACACTTTGAGAACACCACGAGTTTCTTCGTATATCAAACCGGAGATACGCTTGACACCACCTCTGCGCGCCAAACGACGGATGGCCGGCTTGGTGATACCCTGGATGTTATCACGGAGAACTTTCCTGTGACGCTTCGCTCCGCCTTTTCCAAGACCTTTGCCTCCCTTGCCGCGTCCGGTCATCTTGAAAGAGAATGAAGAAACAGGCGCGTCGAACTGAACTCAGAAGCGAAGTGCAGACTGCCGAGTGGCGTGTACGTCGTTCCGCGAACTGAAGAATTGGAATGGCCCCGTTTGATCGCTGTTCGGCTATATTTATACTGAAGCGACGGCGACAGCGGGGGTGCGCGAGGGGCAGCGGCGGAGGGGGGATACGTGTCGGGTCGCGTTCGCCGCGTGTTCGGGGGCGCCCGAACCGAACGAACGGAGAGGCAACGAATAACTCTCCGCGCCCCTGACGCAGAAAAACCTAGTAAAAAAAAAAATAAAAATAATAATAATAAACGGAAAACAAACAAATGTTATAAAGACAGGAGGAAAACAGACAGGGTTTTTTTTTTTTTTTTTTTCTCTTTTTTCTCTCTCTCTCTCCTCACATAATATTATGGTAAGCAATTCGTTTATTCACATCGTTATAATAACTTTGTTGTTTGTGATAATTGTATACTTCAGTCCATCCATATACATAAGCGCTTACTACTTAGGTTGGGTTTAGTTGTATGTGCCATAGTTTATCCTCAATATATATTTTTTAATAATATGCATTTATCATTGTTGTTTAATATTTATATTATTATGCAATAATACTATATTGCCACTACTATGTACGTATATTACACGTGTAGCGTTTAGTCATAGACGTTGAACAGTTCAATAGAAACAATGGATTCAACCAATATATTCTGGTTGATGATCATAGGAAACATGTGCGGCCCTGAAAAGGGCCTTTTAATATAATAATAATTACAATCGACACCGTATCGCCGCTGGCCGGCGCGAACGCAACATGGCGGGTTCGCTCGTGCTGCTGCTGCTGGTGCCGGGTTGCTTGCTGCGTTTAAGCTCTCTCTCCTCTGATTCTTCGCGCCAACTGTATGTCTTTGGGCATGATGGTGACACGTTTGGCGTGGATGGCGCAGAGGTTGGTGTCCTCGAAGAGGCCGACCAGATACGCCTCGCTCGCCTCCTGCAACGCCATCACAGCGGAACTCTGGAAGCGCAGATCGGTCTTGAAATCTTGCGCAATCTCACGCACCAAACGCTGGAACGGCAACTTGCGGATCAGCAACTCGGTACTCTTCTGGTAACGACGGATCTCACGGAGGGCGACAGTGCCGGGCCTGTAACGGTGAGGCTTCTTCACGCCGCCGGTCGCAGGCGCGCTCTTCCTCGCCGCCTTGGTGGCGAGTTGTTTGCGCGGCGCTTTGCCACCGGTTGATTTACGAGCGGTCTGCTTTGTGCGCGCCATGGTTGTCAAATGCTAAACTAACGAACAAATGAACGAAATAATCGAAACGCGAGTTACGCGGCAGGCGGTACGTCCGTGCGTCACTCGTCAGTCTCGAGACACGAATAAAACGCCGGAACGCCCGTGCGTCTCTATTTATACTCTGGAGCGTCGACTCGTCGTCGTAGTCGTAGCTCGTTTTCATTACGTATATACCCTTCTCTTTCGCACAATGTTGTAATTATTATTATTATACATATACATAATATTATATTTTTATATAATATTTTTCTTATTTTTATTATATACAATATATATTTATATAATATTATTTTTTTCTTATTTATTAATTATATTATTCCCATAATATCATTAAGTATTATAAATTTGCTAATCACGAATGATATATTAGACAGAATTTAATATATTAACGTACGCCGCGTCGTTCAATTAACTAATTATTAAATAAGGTAGGTACGTTTATCATGTCTATAATATGTATAATATTATAACAAAACGAATATAATACGCTTTATGTATACTTAATAATCTATGATATTAGAACAATATAGATACGTACTAGAACACGTAATTCAAGTTTATTTACCATATCGCAATAAACGCAGTTGTGTATATTATTAATTATGCGTATATATTATACGTAAGTCGTAACGCACCCGACGCGCGGCATGTCACAATTTATCCTATTATATTATTTTATGTTATAATTACATATTGCAAATTGTTATTATTTTGCGAGTAAGTAACGAAATAACGAATAACATTAATTTTGACTGTATTCTATATTCAACTAGAAACACGAATGCTATATCAGCATGGTTCATGATGTATATTGTGGCCCTGAAAAGGGCCTTTTGGCGGTTTGTTTGTGAGCGCGCGTGTGTCGCACTGCAATCGCAACATGTTGTATATTGCGGCTGTTTATGCGACACTAAGACACAAACACACAAACACACGAATATATTATCCATACGACCAAACTCTGTTCACTTGGAGCTGGTGTATTTGGTGACGGCTTTGGTGCCCTCACTGACGGCGTGCTTGGCAAGCTCACCGGGCAACAGGAGCCTCACTGAAGTCTGCACCTCCCTCGATGTGATTGTGGAACGCTTGTTGTAGTGGGCCAGGCGGGAAGCTTCGGCTGCGATGCGTTCGAATATGTCATTCACGAACGAGTTCATGATGGACATGGCCTTGCTCGATATACCGGTGTCCGGGTGGACCTGCTTCAGCACCTTGTAAATGTAAATGGCGTAGCTCTCCTTCCTCTTGTGCTTCTTCTTCTTCTTGTCTGTCTTGGAGATGTTCTTCTGGGCCTTTCCAGACTTCTTGGCGGCCTTTCCGCTTGTCTTGGGCGGCATGACGATTGATTAATTAATTCGAAAAACGAACAAACAAATATTCAGTGCGCGAAACGACCGCTCGTACCACGAACGACCAGTGAAATGCGATGCCCAGGATATTATACAGTTTATATTTATTCACCCAACGCGATCGCAACAAACGACTGGTGAGCCGAGCGAATGGACCCCGAACGGCCAATCAGAGTGCAGCACGACGCGACCCCGAAAAAACGCGTCTCATTTACAAATTACATTGAGTACACCGCAGACACGCAACAACACGCAGAGTCCGGAGCGAACGTCATGTCAGAAATCAGTAGATGCGACGTGACGCATGATACATTAACCGTTTGATTAATACACATTGGATAATAATAATTATTATTGTTGTTTACGTAACAATTGACAAAATCGTGTACACTATATGCTTGTATTATGAATAGAATATATACTTTCTTTCTTAGATAAGTGCATAACACGAACTCGAATTGTATTAAAGATATACCTATTACTATCATTATTACGTATACTATTATTATTGACGTGATTCGGTCGATATTTGAATATCCATCAATTCAATGAATTCATTTCATAAAATGTACAATATATTTTATAATAACGAACGAATATATACTTGAAGTGTAAAATAATATTAATAAGTGATTATTTTAAATAACAATGCGTGCGGATGCGTGTATATTGATTATATTATGTATTATTTGTAGCCGGATGCAGAAGTTGTAGTGGTGGTGGTGGTGGTGGTAGTGTGATAGTGGGTAATTTGACGTCATTGTTCTCATGAAACATTTTTAATGATGTTAATACAATATGAATGAATACTTTGGTGTATTACACACATACCATACTTATTTATCGTAATGACATATTTTGCGGCCCTGAAAAGGGCCTTTTGTTTGTTTGTACAATGTGAGCACGTACACGCCAAACGCGCACGCACACCCATGTCTACACTACCGAACGGCTTCCATCGCACGCCGACGATGACGACGACGACGTTTTGTGGTAGCGCGTTTGTATAGTGCGCGGCTTCAATTAAGCCTTCTTCTCGGTCTTCTTGGGCAACAGCACCGCTTGAATGTTTGGCAACACGCCGCCTTGTGCGATGGTGACGCCGGAGAGCAGTTTGTTCAACTCCTCGTCGTTCCTTATCGCCAATTGCAGATGTCTCGGGATAATCCTGGTCTTCTTGTTGTCCCTCGCGGCGTTGCCGGCCAACTCGAGAACTTCAGCGGCCAGGTATTCCATCACAGCGGCCAAGTAAACTGGTGCACCGGCACCGACGCGTTCGGCATAATTTCCGTTGCGCAACAATCTGTGTATACGTCCCACCGGGAACTGAAGACCGGCGCGATTGGAACGGGACTTGACCTTGCCCTTTACTTTTCCGCCTTTGCCGCGACCGGACATGTTTGTTTAGTTGATTAAAAACCGACACACACACAAAACAATGTGTATTCACAAGACGCGCACTGTAACGCGACTCGTGAACAAACACAAGTGACAATGGTAAACGGTAATGCGAAAAATACAATTTCGACATTATATATAGGATATTTCGACGCTCACGCTGGCAGAGGGAGAGCTAACGAGCGGTTCCGTATTGGCCAATCAGGAACGAGCAGAGAAGAGGCGAGCCGGCCGTGAGGTAAATATACGTAAATAAGCGTAAATAATTATTTATTTTCACTATAATATTGCACATTTATTTATTTTTTATTTTTTTTTTTGTTATTTGTTTATTCATTTATTATTATTATTTATTTTTTTTTTTTCTTCTGCGCAGCCTTATTGCCAAAGCGAAACTGATTGTAAAGAAAAGGAAAAGTATATATATGTAAACGAGATATATTTTATATAATTATTATATATAATTATTGTATATATGAGGTGTAATTATTGTAAATGTAAATTAATAAATAAATAAATATTATTGTGCATAATAATTATGTACCCACCTAATTGTGGTTTACTGACACTATAAATAGCACCTAATCAATTATAAATATGCAATAATAATGTATGTATGTATGTATGTATGCATATATGTATATATATTTTTAATTTCATCGGTCGGAGTCTGTCACAGTCGGGCAGTCGGGCAATTAATGCATTCACTGTTCAGTGTTAATAATTATTGGTAGTGTAGTAGTAATGGTAAATCTCAGCGTCGTAGGTGATTGTTATTTAGTGAATACTGAATAGCAATTATTTTATTAATATTATTATTATTACGACACAATTAGTGAGTGTACTGTACTTACTGTGTCTCATAATTTGTTATCTAAATGTTGTTTATGATTGTTTGTTAATGAATACCTACCACCATACTATTTAATTGGACGTGTTTGCATAAGGCCGTAAGACCGGAACACATTTGCGTCGAGCCTGAAAATTAAAAAAAAAAAAAAAAAAAGGGGGAAAAAAAAAAAAATCGAAATGTCAAAAGGCCCGCTATTCGGAGACTCGCTTCAAAAAGCATTGCGAAAAGTTAAAAGTTATATGTTCTAACTCGCTCATTGTTTTGTACTGTATATGTAATTGGAATTTAGTAATGAATGTGAGAAATAATGATTATAGTAATTTCAAGATATAGGTGCAGCCTCGGCGTTTGCGATTCCTGATTTCTATCAGTAAGTAAATTTATATAGGTATTAGGTGGTGACTACGAAATACTGTCATGACTGTATTGTTTTGTTTTTGTTTAAAATAA
Organism: Hyles lineata; assembly: GCA_030180105.1. NCBI lineage: Eukaryota > Metazoa > Arthropoda > Insecta > Lepidoptera > Sphingidae > Hyles > Hyles lineata. The sequence goes on from JARJEE010000049.1 coordinate 6,231, forward strand.
TAATAATATTGTAGTAATAATGTTTTGCCATAAGCACGTAACAACAACAGAATAATGTATTGAACCAACTAGGTATATTTTTGTATTGCAATTAGGTACCGGGGTATGCCGATACATCTACAACCCCCTACAACCACACTACACTAGGTGCTTTGTGACGTTGACGTCTAGTAACCGATAGAAACAGGCAGAATATCAATTAGGCAGATGATATCAATCACCCGCTTAATATATTATTATGTGTGAATTATTTGTTAGCCCTGAAAAGGGCTGTTGTATGTAATGATTGCATCGCGCAGACGCAGAAACGCGCGCGCGCGCCCCCGCCCGTTCGCGATCCCTCAACACACAAAAATATAATAATTATTATCATCATGTGGCCGTGAGAGCTCGGCGGACGGTGCGCGAATGTTGTTGATGTTGATAATGTAATCATTATATTGTTGTTGTCATCGTCATTAGCATCACCATCACAATCGTCGTCGTCGTGACAACGCCACCAAAACCACCACCACTGCGACGACGATTCACGCGTGTGCTGCATAATGCGTCCCCGCGATGTGCATTCACTTTTTGGCAGCGGACGCCTTCTTGGCGGTCGGCTTGGAGGATTTAGCCGCGGGGGCGGCGGCCTTCTTCGGTTTGGGAGCTTTCGGCTTCTTCGTCGGCGGCTTCGCGGACTTCTTGGCCTTAGGTGCGGCGGCGCTTTTCGCTTTCGCCTGGGCTGCGGATTTCTTCGCCGCCGCGGGCTTCTTCTTGGCGGCTGCGGCTTTCTTGTCTCTCGTCGCCGCCGACGGCTTAGATTTAGCCGGCGACGAGGCGGACGCTGACGACGAACCGGACGCGCCTCCGGCGGCCGCGCCGGCGGATTTCTTCGATCTGCCGCCGGCTGACGCGGCAGAAGCTTTCTTAGATTTACCACCTGCGGAGCCGGCAGCGCCGCCGGCCGCGGCACCCTTGGCGCCCGCTTTCCTGCCGGCACCGACGGCACCGGACGGTTTCTTGGACGCTGACGATTTCGACTCCAGTTTGAACGATCCGGAAGCACCCTTACCTTTTGTTTGTATCAAGGTGCCAGATTCCACCGCGCTCTTGAGATATCTCCTAATGAAAGGCGCCAATTTCTCCGCGTCCACTTTGTACTGCGCGGCGATGTACTTCTTGATGGCTTGCAACGATGATCCGCTCCTCTCTTTCAGCTCTTTGATGGCGTTGTTGACCATTTCAGATGTCTTCGGGTGAGTCGGCTTAGCCTTGGGCTTCTTCGCTGCGGCACCGCCGCCGGCCGCGGACGCCTTCGCCGGTTTCTTCGCGGGCGTCGCCGGAGCGGGAGTTTCGGTAGCAACAGCTGTGTCGGCCATATTGTAGGTTGCAGGTAATATAATATTTTATTCAAAAACACACAACACACGCACGCACGCGACGCACAACGCGAACTATTAGTAGTAGTGGTACTAATAAAGGTAAAGTAACTGCGCGTAAAGTCAGTTCCAACAGATTAAGTGAAAGCAACAAATTCACACACGACGTCAGATGTCGCCACTTGGTGGCACGAAAATTTCATTATCTGACTCGCGGCTATACCGTAAGGAGAGCCTTGGCGGCGCGAGACATTTTCACGTACGAACACTTGGAACTTTTCACTAACATCAATCTGATTTAATCCAATTTTAACAATGTTTTCTTCAAATTATTAACAAGTTGTCAGTCTCATTTCGTTCCAAATGAAACTGTTTATCTATATTTAGCGTTTAATTTGCCAAAACTCAGCCGGTTCCCGCTTGAAAGCTGATTATTTTCGCAACTCTGTAACCTGTTGACGATGGGTCAAGTTTAAAAGTTATTTTTCTCTATAAAATCCAACCATGCGATGGAAATTGCTATTAAAACAAATGGCGACATGTATAAACTCACATTATACAAACAAATATAATGCGTGAACAAAATTTCTGACCCATATAACGACGCACATTTGGAAGGGTGGTAAAACACTAGATTCTCATTCACGACGAGAATCAAACTTACTAAATGGTAGTCTTCATTTAGGGATGTTTATGTCACGAGATATCATTTCGTATAAAATAATTTAATATAATCAAATTATTACAATACATAATCACAATAATTCTCACACACATATTATGCGAGCACAAAGTGAGCGCATACAAAACGAACCGACTCGTGACTGTCTGTACACACGCAACGATTTAGATGTACCTACCTAAGTATTCCAATTGTTCATTCAGAATGATTAATCATCATCATGATCGTCATCATCATCATCATCATCGTCATGATCATAATGAAATAGTGCAACAACACCACGATAAACAACTCTTGACACAATATCATGAATCGCATCGGCTTGCCCTTGGCGAGATGCTGCAAAATTTACACCAGCCAAAAGCTGGGACAAAAGTAGAGTAAAAATAATAATAATAATAATAAACGACCACCATCAAACCGTAGGTAATAAAATTATTAATGCATAATAACAACAATAATCGAACTTACATTCAAATGCTACATAATTAAGTACCTACATATTTAGGTACTCAATACAATAAAAATTTATTAAAAAAAAAAAAAAAAATTGTAGGTTAGGGTATGTACTTATCTAATTTTATTAAGATTTGATTGTTATTTACAATATTATTTAATTAAAATAATTAATTCATTGATCAGTTAATATTGATATAATTATAGACAATTACAAGTTTAGGTAATTGTAACGGGGTGTGGATTGGCCGGGTCTTCAATAACATTTAACACCAGTCCTGTGAGAGATTGAAACGGTTTTCATTATTATGAGGGATGAGTAAAACAAATTATGTATTTATTATAGGATGACGAGCACCGTCATCATGTAATTAAATAGGTACAAAATATTATTATGAGAACTATACAACAGTGACAAGGATGATGTTCAAGAACGAAAAGGTCTAAGCATATAAGTAAATACGCTATTACAAATAGGTATATATATTATTATCTCTGTATTTATTTACATGATGATTTATGGGAATGCAATTTACTGTTAATCACACAATAAGGTACAACACACGTTACGTCGTATAGATGAAACGTGTCTATTTTGTAAAAATAATAATAAATATTGACGTATAAGTCTGTCTAGTCAATTAGAAACATTTAATGCCGATCAATGCAAACAGAATCATATGCGGCCCTGAAAAGGGCCTTTTTTGTTATTTATATTCGTGTGTCTCTCTGTTGAGATCCGATTGCTCGCTCAAACATCACGACGACGTGACTGGCGTAGTCACAGTCTCACACACATCACAGAACATGACGTGTTACACCGATGGATGACAATAATTTGACAATATGACGGTGAGCGAAGAGCCGAAGATGAGCGAGCGAGACAATGTTCCCAACTTGAAGACGCACGCAGCACGCGCAGCACGCGGCACAAAGCAGCAGCTGCAGCAGCGGCACGGTGCTACGCGACCACCGATGAAGTTGAGAGTTTTTAACCGCCGAAACCGTACAAAGTACGTCCCTGACGTTTAAGTGCGTACACTACGTCCATTGCGGTGACGGTCTTCCTCTTGGCGTGCTCGGTGTAAGTGACGGCGTCGCGAATGACGTTCTCGAGGAACACTTTGAGAACACCACGAGTTTCTTCGTATATCAAACCGGAGATACGCTTGACACCACCTCTGCGCGCCAAACGACGGATGGCCGGCTTGGTGATACCCTGGATGTTATCACGGAGAACTTTCCTGTGACGCTTCGCTCCGCCTTTTCCAAGACCTTTGCCTCCCTTGCCGCGTCCGGTCATCTTGAAAGAGAATGAAGAAACAGGCGCGTCGAACTGAACTCAGAAGCGAAGTGCAGACTGCCGAGTGGCGTGTACGTCGTTCCGCGAACTGAAGAATTGGAATGGCCCCGTTTGATCGCTGTTCGGCTATATTTATACTGAAGCGACGGCGACAGCGGGGGTGCGCGAGGGGCAGCGGCGGAGGGGGGATACGTGTCGGGTCGCGTTCGCCGCGTGTTCGGGGGCGCCCGAACCGAACGAACGGAGAGGCAACGAATAACTCTCCGCGCCCCTGACGCAGAAAAACCTAGTAAAAAAAAAAATAAAAATAATAATAATAAACGGAAAACAAACAAATGTTATAAAGACAGGAGGAAAACAGACAGGGTTTTTTTTTTTTTTTTTTTCTCTTTTTTCTCTCTCTCTCTCCTCACATAATATTATGGTAAGCAATTCGTTTATTCACATCGTTATAATAACTTTGTTGTTTGTGATAATTGTATACTTCAGTCCATCCATATACATAAGCGCTTACTACTTAGGTTGGGTTTAGTTGTATGTGCCATAGTTTATCCTCAATATATATTTTTTAATAATATGCATTTATCATTGTTGTTTAATATTTATATTATTATGCAATAATACTATATTGCCACTACTATGTACGTATATTACACGTGTAGCGTTTAGTCATAGACGTTGAACAGTTCAATAGAAACAATGGATTCAACCAATATATTCTGGTTGATGATCATAGGAAACATGTGCGGCCCTGAAAAGGGCCTTTTAATATAATAATAATTACAATCGACACCGTATCGCCGCTGGCCGGCGCGAACGCAACATGGCGGGTTCGCTCGTGCTGCTGCTGCTGGTGCCGGGTTGCTTGCTGCGTTTAAGCTCTCTCTCCTCTGATTCTTCGCGCCAACTGTATGTCTTTGGGCATGATGGTGACACGTTTGGCGTGGATGGCGCAGAGGTTGGTGTCCTCGAAGAGGCCGACCAGATACGCCTCGCTCGCCTCCTGCAACGCCATCACAGCGGAACTCTGGAAGCGCAGATCGGTCTTGAAATCTTGCGCAATCTCACGCACCAAACGCTGGAACGGCAACTTGCGGATCAGCAACTCGGTACTCTTCTGGTAACGACGGATCTCACGGAGGGCGACAGTGCCGGGCCTGTAACGGTGAGGCTTCTTCACGCCGCCGGTCGCAGGCGCGCTCTTCCTCGCCGCCTTGGTGGCGAGTTGTTTGCGCGGCGCTTTGCCACCGGTTGATTTACGAGCGGTCTGCTTTGTGCGCGCCATGGTTGTCAAATGCTAAACTAACGAACAAATGAACGAAATAATCGAAACGCGAGTTACGCGGCAGGCGGTACGTCCGTGCGTCACTCGTCAGTCTCGAGACACGAATAAAACGCCGGAACGCCCGTGCGTCTCTATTTATACTCTGGAGCGTCGACTCGTCGTCGTAGTCGTAGCTCGTTTTCATTACGTATATACCCTTCTCTTTCGCACAATGTTGTAATTATTATTATTATACATATACATAATATTATATTTTTATATAATATTTTTCTTATTTTTATTATATACAATATATATTTATATAATATTATTTTTTTCTTATTTATTAATTATATTATTCCCATAATATCATTAAGTATTATAAATTTGCTAATCACGAATGATATATTAGACAGAATTTAATATATTAACGTACGCCGCGTCGTTCAATTAACTAATTATTAAATAAGGTAGGTACGTTTATCATGTCTATAATATGTATAATATTATAACAAAACGAATATAATACGCTTTATGTATACTTAATAATCTATGATATTAGAACAATATAGATACGTACTAGAACACGTAATTCAAGTTTATTTACCATATCGCAATAAACGCAGTTGTGTATATTATTAATTATGCGTATATATTATACGTAAGTCGTAACGCACCCGACGCGCGGCATGTCACAATTTATCCTATTATATTATTTTATGTTATAATTACATATTGCAAATTGTTATTATTTTGCGAGTAAGTAACGAAATAACGAATAACATTAATTTTGACTGTATTCTATATTCAACTAGAAACACGAATGCTATATCAGCATGGTTCATGATGTATATTGTGGCCCTGAAAAGGGCCTTTTGGCGGTTTGTTTGTGAGCGCGCGTGTGTCGCACTGCAATCGCAACATGTTGTATATTGCGGCTGTTTATGCGACACTAAGACACAAACACACAAACACACGAATATATTATCCATACGACCAAACTCTGTTCACTTGGAGCTGGTGTATTTGGTGACGGCTTTGGTGCCCTCACTGACGGCGTGCTTGGCAAGCTCACCGGGCAACAGGAGCCTCACTGAAGTCTGCACCTCCCTCGATGTGATTGTGGAACGCTTGTTGTAGTGGGCCAGGCGGGAAGCTTCGGCTGCGATGCGTTCGAATATGTCATTCACGAACGAGTTCATGATGGACATGGCCTTGCTCGATATACCGGTGTCCGGGTGGACCTGCTTCAGCACCTTGTAAATGTAAATGGCGTAGCTCTCCTTCCTCTTGTGCTTCTTCTTCTTCTTGTCTGTCTTGGAGATGTTCTTCTGGGCCTTTCCAGACTTCTTGGCGGCCTTTCCGCTTGTCTTGGGCGGCATGACGATTGATTAATTAATTCGAAAAACGAACAAACAAATATTCAGTGCGCGAAACGACCGCTCGTACCACGAACGACCAGTGAAATGCGATGCCCAGGGATCGTAGATCTTCACGCACGCACGAGTTCCACGCAGGCATGGAACCGCACGTGGCGGAAACTAAACCAGGGCGTGTGCCCTCTGGTTGTGGTCTTCAGTGCAATCCGTGACGACGGATTGATCCTTGCTGTTATATATGTATATATATATATATATATACGATATATACGATCTTTTGGCTTCCCATTTTTGGGGTCGCTCTTGCGGTTCGAGCTGAAAAAGAGCTCGAGGATGTTCGATGAGGCCGCGTGTGTCGTCGAAGTGTGGGTATCCCCGGTGCCATCGTGATTCTTCTTGTCGTCTGGGCGATCTGGTCCCAGCCAGGTGGATCCCGTTGGGGAAGCCCGGCTAGGCGATCAGCGACCGGACGACGTAATCACGAGGCCCGCAGTTCAACCCGCTCCTTCAGACGGCGGTGTGTCAGTTGGTGTTGGCGGAATCGTCTTCCGCTAGGAGATCGCGTAGAATCGCCGGTGCGGCCGGCGAGGGTCTTTCATCGATCTTCATACACGTGCAGTTTCACGCAGGCGTGGAACCGCACGTGTTGGAGACTCATCCAGGGTGTGTGCACTCTGGCTGTGGTGTTCTGTGTGTTGATGGTAGTGCTGATGTTGCAGGTCGCTCTCGTGGTTCGCATCTTGCGGATGGTGGATATTCAGTGAGGCCGTGTGTGTGCGCGTTGAAGTGTGGGTATCCCCGGTGCCGTCGTGATTCTTCTTGTCGTCTGGGCGATCTGGTCCCAGCCAGGTGGATCCCGTTCGGGAAGCCCGGCTAGGCGATCAGCGACCGGACGACGTAATCACGAGGCCCACAGTTCAACCCGCTCCTTCAGACGGCGGAGTGTCAGTTGGTGTTGGCGGAATTGTCTTCCGCTGGGAGATCGCGTAGAATCGCCGCTGTGGACGGCGAGGGTCTTTCGTCGATCTTCATACACGTGCAGTTTCACGTAGGCATGGAACCGCACGTGTTGGAGATTCAACCAGGGTGTGTGTGCACTCTGGTTGTGGTGTTCTGTGCTGTGATGTGATGGTAGTGCTGATGGTGTTGCAGGTCGCTCTCGAGGTTCGCATCTTGCGGATGGAGGATGTTCAGTGAGGCCGTGTGTGCGCGCGTTGAAGTGTGGGTATCCCCGGTGCCGTCGTGATTCTTCTTGTCGTCTGGGCGATCTGGTCCCAGCCAGGTGGATCCCGTTCGGGAAGCCCGGCTAGGCGATCAGCGACCGGACGACGTAATCACGAGGCCCGCAGTTCAACCCGCTCCTTCAGACGGCGGCGGTGTCGTCGTTTGGTGTCAGCGGAGTTGTCGTCCGCTGGGAGGTCACGTAGAGGTGCCGGCGTGACCGGCGATGGTCGATCGTAGATCTCTGCACACGCGCAGTTCCACGCACGCATGGAACCGCTTGTGGTGGAGATTAAACCAAGGCGTGTGCTCTCTGGTTTGTGGTCTTCCTTGTAGTGATGGTCGTACTGGAGTTGCGGATCGCTCTTGTGGTTCGAATCGTGGAGAAACTCGAGGGTGCTCGGAGAGAAGTGTGGGTATTCCTGGTGCCATCGTGATTCTTCTTGTCGTCTGGGCGATCTGGTCCCAGCCAGGTGAATCCCGTTGGGGAAGCCCGGCTAGGCGATCAGCGTCCGGACGACGTTATCACGAGGCCCCGCAGTTCAACCCGCTCCTTCAGGTGTTGTTAGCGGAATTGTTTTCCGCTAGGAGGTCACGTGGCAGCGCCGGTACAGGTTGTTCCGGCGGGCGAGCATGAAGCGGCGCCAGGTTCTGGAGATGAGGCCAGTCCGAGGCGTCGGCGCGTTCGAACATCTTCGTCGAGAGGCGTTGGATGAAATCGTCCAGGCTCTCGACGCGGAGATCCCTCTGGATGGTGGAGTTTCTCACGTAACGCGGGGCGTTAACGATCTTCCGGAGCGTCTTTGACTGGACGACCCGTAGTTTCTGACGCGCGGTAGCGCCGGTGAGCGCGTACCACGCGGGTGCTGCGTACGTGAGGCGTGATCGTATGTACAGCTTGTACACAGATACCTTCACGTTCAGCGGGAGTCTCGAGGAGAATACTGGGCGAAGTCTCGCGGCGGCGCTCCTCGTCTGGTTGGCGATGGTTTCGGCATGTTTGTTCATGCGAAGATTCTTGTGAATTCTGATCCCGAGATATTTGGCTGAGACAGCCCAGGGAATTCGCTGATCTTGCATCTTGATGTGTAATGATCTCGTCGGGTAGTTCCTCGCAATGTGGTTGGAACGCTTGATCAGCAGGGCCTGTGTCTTTCCGACGTTCACTGTCAGCTTCCACTTGGAAAGCCAGGCAGGGAGTTCGTCCAGGTTGCGCTGGAGCTTGGTGATGGCGTGCTTCGGTGACACGGAGGATGAGTAGAGCGCTATGTCGTCCGCGTACAGCGCTAGGTGGACGTCTTCCCTCACAGGAATGTCGTCGGTGTAGCAAGCGTACAGGACTGGAGATAGGCTGCTTCCTTGCGGTACTCCGGCGGCGATGGTGCGCTCGCTGGAGAGCTTGCCCTCGATCATTACGCGGAATCTTCTGTCTTCTAGGAATGACTGGATCACTCTGGTGATACGACGGGGCGAGTCGGACAGGGCTACCTTGTGAACAAGGCCGCGGTGCCAGACTCGGTCGAACGCTTTCTCCATGTCCAGGAATACTGCGACAGTGTTTTCACGGCGTAGTTTGGCCATCGTGAAATCGTGCAGTACCCTGGTCAGTTGCAGCGTGGTGCTGTGGTCTGATCTGAATCCGAACTGTTCTTGTCGTGGTGTCAGGAACGGCACCAGACGTTGTAGCAGGAGTTTCTCGAACACTTTTGAGGTTGTCGACAGGAGTGTGATGGGTCTGTAGCTTTCCGGCTTCAGGGTGTTCTTGTTGGGCTTGGGCAGCATGATGACTCTGCCGGATTTCCACCGTTGAGGGAAGTGTCCCGTGCGCATGATACCGTTGAAGAGTCGCGTCATCGCGGCCACAGTCCTCTGTGGCAGGCGACGGAGCGTACTGTTCGTGATGCCATCCGCGCCGGGTGCTTTCCTCGGCTTCGTCTTGAGAATCATCTTCCGCACTTGTCCAGGCGAGAAGAAGATTGGATCCTCTTCGGGTGTCACGACTTCCGTGAAGTAGTCCTCTAGATGTCGTTCTACTTCTGCTTCGTGTCCGGTGTTGGTTGTCGGATTCGGTTGGAACTGGCGTTCTAGATGTTCGGCGAAGATCTCTGCACGGTCTTCGGCGACGTATCTCGGTGTCCCGTCGTTGTGCAGAAGTGGGCGATGCCCAGGATATTATACAGTTTATATTTATTCACCCAACGCGATCGCAACAAACGACTGGTGAGCCGAGCGAATGGACCCCGAACGGCCAATCAGAGTGCAGCACGACGCGACCCCGAAAAAACGCGTCTCATTTACAAATTACATTGAGTACACCGCAGACACGCAACAACACGCAGAGTCCGGAGCGAACGTCATGTCAGAAATCAGTAGATGCGACGTGACGCATGATACATTAACCGTTTGATTAATACACATTGGATAATAATAATTATTATTGTTGTTTACGTAACAATTGACAAAATCGTGTACACTATATGCTTGTATTATGAATAGAATATATACTTTCTTTCTTAGATAAGTGCATAACACGAACTCGAATTGTATTAAAGATATACCTATTACTATCATTATTACGTATACTATTATTATTGACGTGATTCGGTCGATATTTGAATATCCATCAATTCAATGAATTCATTTCATAAAATGTACAATATATTTTATAATAACGAACGAATATATACTTGAAGTGTAAAATAATATTAATAAGTGATTATTTTAAATAACAATGCGTGCGGATGCGTGTATATTGATTATATTATGTATTATTTGTAGCCGGATGCAGAAGTTGTAGTGGTGGTGGTGGTGGTGGTAGTGTGATAGTGGGTAATTTGACGTCATTGTTCTCATGAAACATTTTTAATGATGTTAATACAATATGAATGAATACTTTGGTGTATTACACACATACCATACTTATTTATCGTAATGACATATTTTGCGGCCCTGAAAAGGGCCTTTTGTTTGTTTGTACAATGTGAGCACGTACACGCCAAACGCGCACGCACACCCATGTCTACACTACCGAACGGCTTCCATCGCACGCCGACGATGACGACGACGACGTTTTGTGGTAGCGCGTTTGTATAGTGCGCGGCTTCAATTAAGCCTTCTTCTCGGTCTTCTTGGGCAACAGCACCGCTTGAATGTTTGGCAACACGCCGCCTTGTGCGATGGTGACGCCGGAGAGCAGTTTGTTCAACTCCTCGTCGTTCCTTATCGCCAATTGCAGATGTCTCGGGATAATCCTGGTCTTCTTGTTGTCCCTCGCGGCGTTGCCGGCCAACTCGAGAACTTCAGCGGCCAGGTATTCCATCACAGCGGCCAAGTAAACTGGTGCACCGGCACCGACGCGTTCGGCATAATTTCCGTTGCGCAACAATCTGTGTATACGTCCCACCGGGAACTGAAGACCGGCGCGATTGGAACGGGACTTGACCTTGCCCTTTACTTTTCCGCCTTTGCCGCGACCGGACATGTTTGTTTAGTTGATTAAAAACCGACACACACACAAAACAATGTGTATTCACAAGACGCGCACTGTAACGCGACTCGTGAACAAACACAAGTGACAATGGTAAACGGTAATGCGAAAAATACAATTTCGACATTATATATAGGATATTTCGACGCTCACGCTGGCAGAGGGAGAGCTAACGAGCGGTTCCGTATTGGCCAATCAGGAACGAGCAGAGAAGAGGCGAGCCGGCCGTGAGGTAAATATACGTAAATAAGCGTAAATAATTATTTATTTTCACTATAATATTGCACATTTATTTATTTTTTATTTTTTTTTTTGTTATTTGTTTATTCATTTATTATTATTATTTATTTTTTTTTTTTCTTCTGCGCAGCCTTATTGCCAAAGCGAAACTGATTGTAAAGAAAAGGAAAAGTATATATATGTAAACGAGATATATTTTATATAATTATTATATATAATTATTGTATATATGAGGTGTAATTATTGTAAATGTAAATTAATAAATAAATAAATATTATTGTGCATAATAATTATGTACCCACCTAATTGTGGTTTACTGACACTATAAATAGCACCTAATCAATTATAAATATGCAATAATAATGTATGTATGTATGTATGTATGCATATATGTATATATATTTTTAATTTCATCGGTCGGAGTCTGTCACAGTCGGGCAGTCGGGCAATTAATGCATTCACTGTTCAGTGTTAATAATTATTGGTAGTGTAGTAGTAATGGTAAATCTCAGCGTCGTAGGTGATTGTTATTTAGTGAATACTGAATAGCAATTATTTTATTAATATTATTATTATTACGACACAATTAGTGAGTGTACTGTACTTACTGTGTCTCATAATTTGTTATCTAAATGTTGTTTATGATTGTTTGTTAATGAATACCTACCACCATACTATTTAATTGGACGTGTTTGCATAAGGCCGTAAGACCGGAACACATTTGCGTCGAGCCTGAAAATTAAAAAAAAAAAAAAAAAAAGGGGGAAAAAAAAAAAAATCGAAATGTCAAAAGGCCCGCTATTCGGAGACTCGCTTCAAAAAGCATTGCGAAAAGTTAAAAGTTATATGTTCTAACTCGCTCATTGTTTTGTACTGTATATGTAATTGGAATTTAGTAATGAATGTGAGAAATAATGATTATAGTAATTTCAAGATATAGGTGCAGCCTCGGCGTTTGCGATTCCTGATTTCTATCAGTAAGTAAATTTATATAGGTATTAGGTGGTGACTACGAAATACTGTCATGACTGTATTGTTTTGTTTTTGTTTAAAATAATAATAATATTGTAGTAATAATGTTTTGCCATAAGCACGTAACAACAACAGAATAATGTATTGAACCAACTAGGTATATTTTTGTATTGCAATTAGGTACCGGGGTATGCCGATACATCTACAACCCCCTACAACCACACTACACTAGGTGCTTTGTGACGTTGACGTCTAGTAACCGATAGAAACAGGCAGAATATCAATTAGGCAGATGATATCAATCACCCGCTTAATATATTATTATGTGTGAATTATTTGTTAGCCCTGAAAAGGGCTGTTGTATGTAATGATTGCATCGCGCAGACGCAGAAACGCGCGCGCGCGCCCCCGCCCGTTCGCGATCCCTCAACACACAAAATATAATAATTATTATCATCATGTGGCCGTGAGAGCTCGGCGGACGGTGCGCGAATGTTGTTGATGTTGATAATGTAATCATTATATTGTTGTTGTCATCGTCATTAGCATCACCATCACAATCGTCGTCGTCGTGACAACGCCACCAAAACCACCACCACTGCGACGACGATTCACGCGTGTGCTGCATAATGCGTCCCCGCGATGTGCATTCACTTTTTGGCAGCGGACGCCTTCTTGGCGGTCGGCTTGGAGGATTTAGCCGCGGGGGCGGCGGCCTTCTTCGGTTTGGGAGCTTTCGGCTTCTTCGTCGGCGGCTTCGCGGACTTCTTGGCCTTAGGTGCGGCGGCGCTTTTCGCTTTCGCCTGGGCTGCGGATTTCTTCGCCGCCGCGGGCTTCTTCTTGGCGGCTGCGGCTTTCTTGTCTCTCGTCGCCGCCGACGGCTTAGATTTAGCCGGCGACGAGGCGGACGCTGACGACGAACCGGACGCGCCTCCGGCGGCCGCGCCGGCGGATTTCTTCGATCTGCCGCCGGCTGACGCGGCAGAAGCTTTCTTAGATTTACCACCTGCGGAGCCGGCAGCGCCGCCGGCCGCGGCACCCTTGGCGCCCGCTTTCCTGCCGGCACCGACGGCACCGGACGGTTTCTTGGACGCTGACGATTTCGACTCCAGTTTGAACGATCCGGAAGCACCCTTACCTTTTGTTTGTATCAAGGTGCCAGATTCCACCGCGCTCTTGAGATATCTCCTAATGAAAGGCGCCAATTTCTCCGCGTCCACTTTGTACTGCGCGGCGATGTACTTCTTGATGGCTTGCAACGATGATCCGCTCCTCTCTTTCAGCTCTTTGATGGCGTTGTTGACCATTTCAGATGTCTTCGGGTGAGTCGGCTTAGCCTTGGGCTTCTTCGCTGCGGCACCGCCGCCGGCCGCGGACGCCTTCGCCGGTTTCTTCGCGGGCGTCGCCGGAGCGGGAGTTTCGGTAGCAACAGCTGTGTCGGCCATATTGTAGGTTGCAGGTAATATAATATTTTATTCAAAAACACACAACACACGCACGCACGCGACGCACAACGCGAACTATTAGTAGTAGTGGTACTAATAAAGGTAAAGTAACTGCGCGTAAAGTCAGTTCCAACAGATTAAGTGAAAGCAACAAATTCACACACGACGTCAGATGTCGCCACTTGGTGGCACGAAAATTTCATTATCTGACTCGCGGCTATACCGTAAGGAGAGCCTTGGCGGCGCGAGACATTTTCACGTACGAACACTTGGAACTTTTCACTAACATCAATCTGATTTAATCCAATTTTAACAATGTTTTCTTCAAATTATTAACAAGTTGTCAGTCTCATTTCGTTCCAAATGAAACTGTTTATCTATATTTAGCGTTTAATTTGCCAAAACTCAGCCGGTTCCCGCTTGAAAGCTGATTATTTTCGCAACTCTGTAACCTGTTGACGATGGGTCAAGTTTAAAAGTTATTTTTCTCTATAAAATCCAACCATGCGATGGAAATTGCTATTAAAACAAATGGCGACATGTATAAACTCACATTATACAAACAAATATAATGCGTGAACAAAATTTCTGACCCATATAACGACGCACATTTGGAAGGGTGGTAAAACACTAGATTCTCATTCACGACGAGAATCAAACTTACTAAATGGTAGTCTTCATTTAGGGATGTTTATGTCACGAGATATCATTTCGTATAAAATAATTTAATATAATCAAATTATTACAATACATAATCACAATAATTCTCACACACATATTATGCGAGCACAAAGTGAGCGCATACAAAACGAACCGACTCGTGACTGTCTGTACACACGCAACGATTTAGATGTACCTACCTAAGTATTCCAATTGTTCATTCAGAATGATTAATCATCATCATGATCGTCATCATCATCATCATCATCGTCATGATCATAATGAAATAGTGCAACAACACCACGATAAATAACTCTTGACACAATATCATGAATCGCATCGGCTTGCCCTTGGCGAGATGCTGCAAAATTTACACCAGCCAAAAGCTGGGACAAAAGTAGAGTAAAAATAATAATAATAATAATAAACGACCACCATCAAACCGTAGGTAATAAAATTATTAATGCATAATAACAACAATAATCGAACTTACATTCAAATGCTACATAATTAAGTACCTACATATTTAGGTACTCAATACAATAAAAATTTATTAAAAAAAAAAAAAAAAATTGTAGGTTAGGGTATGTACTTATCTAATTTTATTAAGATTTGATTGTTATTTACAATATTATTTAATTAAAATAATTAATTCATTGATCAGTTAATATTGATATAATTATAGACAATTACAAGTTTAGGTAATTGTAACGGGGTGTGGATTGGCCGGGTCTTCAATAACATTTAACACCAGTCCTGTGAGAGATTGAAACGGTTTTCATTATTATGAGGGATGAGTAAAACAAATTATGTATTTATTATAGGATGACGAGCACCGTCATCATGTAATTAAATAGGTACAAAATATTATTATGAGAACTATACAACAGTGACAAGGATGATGTTCAAGAACGAAAAGGTCTAAGCATATAAGTAAATACGCTATTACAAATAGGTATATATATTATTATCTCTGTATTTATTTACATGATGATTTATGGGAATGCAATTTACTGTTAATCACACAATAAGGTACAACACACGTTACGTCGTATAGATGAAACGTGTCTATTTTGTAAAAATAATAATAAATATTGACGTATAAGTCTGTCTAGTCAATTAGAAACATTTAATGCCGATCAATGCAAACAGAATCATATGCGGCCCTGAAAAGGGCCTTTTTTGTTATTTATATTCGTGTGTCTCTCTGTTGAGATCCGATTGCTCGCTCAAACATCACGACGACGTGACTGGCGTAGTCACAGTCTCACACACATCACAGAACATGACGTGTTACACCGATGGATGACAATAATTTGACAATATGACGGTGAGCGAAGAGCCGAAGATGAGCGAGCGAGACAATGTTCCCAACTTGAAGACGCACGCAGCACGCGCAGCACGCGGCACAAAGCAGCAGCTGCAGCAGCGGCACGGTGCTACGCGACCACCGATGAAGTTGAGAGTTTTTAACCGCCGAAACCGTACAAAGTACGTCCCTGACGTTTAAGTGCGTACACTACGTCCATTGCGGTGACGGTCTTCCTCTTGGCGTGCTCGGTGTAAGTGACGGCGTCGCGAATGACGTTCTCGAGGAACACTTTGAGAACACCACGAGTTTCTTCGTATATCAAACCGGAGATACGCTTGACACCACCTCTGCGCGCCAAACGACGGATGGCCGGCTTGGTGATACCCTGGATGTTATCACGGAGAACTTTCCTGTGACGCTTCGCTCCGCCTTTTCCAAGACCTTTGCCTCCCTTGCCGCGTCCGGTCATCTTGAAAGAGAATGAAGAAACAGGCGCGTCGAACTGAACTCAGAAGCGAAGTGCAGACTGCCGAGTGGCGTGTACGTCGTTCCGCGAACTGAAGAATTGGAATGGCCCCGTTTGATCGCTGTTCGGCTATATTTATACTGAAGCGACGGCGACAGCGGGGGTGCGCGAGGGGCAGCGGCGGAGGGGGGATACGTGTCGGGTCGCGTTCGCCGCGTGTTCGGGGGCGCCCGAACCGAACGAACGGAGAGGCAACGAATAACTCTCCGCGCCCCTGACGCAGAAAAACCTAGTAAAAAAAAAAATAAAAATAATAATAATAAACGGAAAACAAACAAATGTTATAAAGACAGGAGGAAAACAGACAGGGTTTTTTTTTTTTTTTTTTTCTCTTTTTTCTCTCTCTCTCTCCTCACATAATATTATGGTAAGCAATTCGTTTATTCACATCGTTATAATAACTTTGTTGTTTGTGATAATTGTATACTTCAGTCCATCCATATACATAAGCGCTTACTACTTAGGTTGGGTTTAGTTGTATGTGCCATAGTTTATCCTCAATATATATTTTTTAATAATATGCATTTATCATTGTTGTTTAATATTTATATTATTATGCAATAATACTATATTGCCACTACTATGTACGTATATTACACGTGTAGCGTTTAGTCATAGACGTTGAACAGTTCAATAGAAACAATGGATTCAACCAATATATTCTGGTTGATGATCATAGGAAACATGTGCGGCCCTGAAAAGGGCCTTTTAATATAATAATAATTACAATCGACACCGTATCGCCGCTGGCCGGCGCGAACGCAACATGGCGGGTTCGCTCGTGCTGCTGCTGCTGGTGCCGGGTTGCTTGCTGCGTTTAAGCTCTCTCTCCTCTGATTCTTCGCGCCAACTGTATGTCTTTGGGCATGATGGTGACACGTTTGGCGTGGATGGCGCAGAGGTTGGTGTCCTCGAAGAGGCCGACCAGATACGCCTCGCTCGCCTCCTGCAACGCCATCACAGCGGAACTCTGGAAGCGCAGATCGGTCTTGAAATCTTGCGCAATCTCACGCACCAAACGCTGGAACGGCAACTTGCGGATCAGCAACTCGGTACTCTTCTGGTAACGACGGATCTCACGGAGGGCGACAGTGCCGGGCCTGTAAC
>JARJEE010000050.1:0-10000 GCA_030180105.1 Hyles lineata
GTTAGGTTAGGTTAGGTTAGGTTAGGTTAGGTTAGGTTAGGTTAGGTTAGGTTAGGTTAGGTTAGGTTAGGTTAGGTTAGGTTAGGTTAGGTTAAGGTTAGGTTAGGTTAGGTTAGGTTAGGTTAGGTTAGGTTAGGTTAGGTTAGGTTAGGTTAGGTTAGGTTAGGTTAGGTTAGGTTAGGTTAGGTTAGGTTAGGTTAGGTTAGGTTAGGTTAGGTTAGGTTAGGTTAGGTTAGGTTAGGTTAGGTTAGGTTAGGTTAGGTTAGGTTAGGTTAGGTTAGGTTAGGTTAGGTTAGGTTAGGTTAGGTTAGGTTAGGTTAGGTTAGGTTAGGTTAGGTTAGGTTAGGTTAGGTTAGGTTAGGTTAGGTTAGGTTAGGTTAGGTTAGGTTAGGTTAGGTTAGGTTAGGTTAGGTTAGGTTAGGTTAGGTTAGGTTAGGTTAGGTTAGGTTAGGTTAGGTTAGGTTAGGTTAGGTTAGGTTAGGTTAGGTTAGGTTAGGTTAGGTTAGGTTAGGTTAGGTTAGGTTAGGTTAGGTTAGGTTAGGTTAGGTTAGGTTAGGTTAGGTTAGGTTAGGTTAGGTTAGGTTAGGTTAGGTTAGGTTAGGTTAGGTTAGGTTAGGTTAGGTTAGGTTAGGTTAGGTTAGGTTAGGTTAGGTTAGGTTAGGTTAGGTTAGGTTAGGTTAGGTTAGGTTAGGTTAGGTTAGGTTAGGTTAGGTTAGGTTAGGTTAGGTTAGGTTAGGTTAGGTTAGGTTAGGTTAGGTTAGGTTAGGTTAGGTTAGGTTAGGTTAGGTTAGGTTAGGTTAGGTTAGGTTAGGTTAGGTTAGGTTAGGTTAGGTTAGGTTAGGTTAGGTTAGGTTAGGTTAGGTTAGGTTAGGTTAGGTTAGGTTAGGTTAGGTTAGGTTAGGTTAGGTTAGGTTAGGTTAGGTTAGGTTAGGTTAGGTTAGGTTAGGTTAGGTTAGGTTAGGTTAGGTTAGGTTAGGTTAGGTTAGGTTAGGTTAGGTTAGGTTAGGTTAGGTTAGGTTAGGTTAGGTTAGGTTAGGTTAGGTTTTTTTTTTTTTTTTTTTTTTTTGTGAGCGTATAGCCCTCTCCTTCCCCTAACTTTCGTCAGAGACATTTTGTACAGTCTTAGAGTGTATACTTACTCCTATATATCTACACTCCTTCTTTGGGAGTTATTTAGTGTACCTGACTCCTTCGTCGGGAGGTCCTACTTATGGCCTAGCTAATATATTTTATAGGGTATCTTTATTTTATAGAAAAATTCTTACATTTATCTTATTTCTACAGCTTACAAACTTAACCTAAACTTACTTTATTACATTTATACTATGTATCTAAAATATTATAAACTTATTTTATAAATTTTAGACTACCTAATTTCTACTTATTTCTATTTATTATACTTAACGCTAATTTTTTACAATAACTTATAAATTTAGGCCTACTGTTCTTATCACTAATTATTCTACTAATGTTATCTTTATTAATTTCTATTTCTATTTCCTGTTCAAGGTTAAATCGGTCCACTATATACACGGGACATTCTGTGATCGCGTGGATGATCGATTCGCCCGCCGCAGGGTCACAGATGCACGCCGGGCTCTCCTTGCACTTGAATCGGTTCAAGTACTCGGAGAACCCGCCATGCCCAGTGAACACCTGCGTCGTTATCGAGTCGATTGCGATTTTCCTCACTAGGCTGTGGGCCTCCACAGCGTCGGGGAAGAAGAGTTTAGTGGTGGACGCGGTTTCCCCCATCACGTAGCGCCCATTCCACTCGTCAACTGACTCCTTACGGATTTGTCTTTTGACGAATGAAACGGGACATCTATCGTAGTGGGGCCGCGTCTTCAGCTTCAGTGCAGCATCCTTTGCGAGCTCGTCCGCGCGCTCGTTTCCCTGCAATCCTGCGTGAGCTTTGAGCCAGAATAATTGTATTATTCTGCCTCTTTCTTTAGTCAGCTGTAAGTTTTTATTTATCTCAAACGCCAGGGGATGCAGGGAAACACCGTTTGCTACGGTTTCTAGCGCCGCTCTCGAGTCACTCAGGATGCTGCACTGCGCCTTTCCACTTTTCACTGCTTCCTCCACGGCCCTGTGGAGGGCCAGCAGCTCTGCTTGGTAGACGGTGCAGAAGTTTCCCAGTTTCAGCTTTATGGCTTTGGTTTCTGCGGCATTTTCCCAGATTGAAATGGCCGCCCCAACTTTGCCCTGGATTTTACTCCCGTCGGTAAAAATGCTGAGTCCGGTGTTAGTTATCTGGTTAACTTCCGCACCGTCAACCAAGCAGCGATAGTGCACCACCTGCCTCTGCGCCGGGTGCGCCAGCTTCACAAAGGCCACAGGACATTCCACCTCCCGATCACCCACTACTCGCAGGGAATAGCCCCTTTTGACTTCGTACAGGGAAGCATTTTCCCTGACTCGAATGTCTAGGGGCAGTATCCCTGCGAGCAGTAGGGCCGAGTTCAGCGATACTGTCCTGTAGGCCTTTGTGAGCTTTTGCGCAAAGCCCCTTTGCACCACAGCGAGCTGCTTCTTTATCCCTAGCTTATTTACAGCTGGAGCCCAGACGCTGGCTGCATATAAAATTACCGGTTCAACTACTGCCCCGTACAATAATTTTATCAGCTCTGGCCCCAAGCCCCACTGGATCCTTGCCGCTCGGGAAAGCCGATGGTAGAAGGCGAGCGCCTTCGCGCACACGTCGCTGATGTGAGCATTAAATGTGAGCCCGCTGTCTATAGTTACTCCCAACAGTTTAATCTGCTTTTCCAGGCCAATGTCCACCCCGCCCATGCAAAGGATTGGGGAATCATACTTCAATTTTCGCGTCAGAACCATAGCCTTAGTTTTGTGCGGGGCGAATTTTAACTTGTTCCTGATTCCCCAATCCCTCACATAGGCGAGGGTTTCATTGGCCTGGCGTTGAATTTTCCCCATTTCGTGTCCATCGAACGCGAGCACTACGTCGTCCGCGAATGCTTGGCAGTAACATCCTTTCCCATCTAGTCCAGATAGCAGTGGGTCGAGGAGCAGGTTCCAGAAGGTTGGTCCTCCAATGGAGCCCTGGACACACCCTTTGGAGGTCCATCGCTCCACCTCCTCCTCCGCGTACCTTACCTTCACTTTCCTGCTCTCGAGGTAGCTATCTATCACCCTCCGGATGTTGACTGGACATTTTTCCTCCGACAGTCTGACTCTAATTGCCGGCCACCAGGCGCTGTCGAAGGCTCCCTCTATGTCCAATGAAATAAGAACAACTATTTTCTTATTTTCAATATTATTTCTAATATGTTTCATTAGGACATAGAGGGAGTCCTCGGTGCTCCTCTGGGGCATAAAGCCAAACTGTCGGGGGCTAGTCCTGGGGTGAAGATGCCACCTCACTCGACCCACCACCATCTTCTCCAGAATCTTTCCCATCACTGGCAAAAGGCCTATAGGTCGGTAGGACTTTACCTGCGTGTAGTCCTCCTTGGCCGGCTTACGGAGGATGATCACCGTAGCCTGCTTCCAGATGGTCGGGAAGTGGCCAAGCTCTAGGCACTTATTTGCCAGTGATAGGAACAATTCCGGGTGACTATCTATAACTTTCTTGCAGATATCTGCCGTGAAGCCATCTTCCCCTGGTGCCTTCTTAGGATTGAAGCTGTTGGTAGCCGCATGTAGTTCATCGATTGTAAATGGTGGGTCATGGGTTTCATCATTGACTACGTCATTTACTCGAGCGGCTGCTTCTCTTATTCTCTGGTGGTCTGAGTTGTCCTCTTGCGGGTTGTCTTCTGGGTAGAATGTTACTGCCAGCAATTCCGCCGATTTCCTAGCGCTGAGGATCAGATCTCCAGCTTTCAATGGCAGGTCTTCATGCTTGCTGGCTACCTTCCCTATACACCTGTATATCCCTTGCCAGATATTTTCCCTATCTTGGGTTTTGCAGAACTCTTTCCAGCTTTCAGTCTGTGCCCTCTTGGCTTCTAACTCATATTTTTCTTTTGATTTCAGGTACTCAGCGACGACCTTAGATCTCCGGACCGGCGCGGCGCATCGGATTCTTCTCTTCCTGGTGGTGACTTCTCTCTTCATTCTGGCGAGCTCCTTGGTCCACCACGGTAAGTGCATGTTATTTTTTGTATTTTTTATTGGTATTGTTTGTTTGCATGTTTTTGTTATTATTTCTGTGTATTTGTCTATTATTTGGTCTATTTCTGTTTTGTTTTTAATTCTATTTATTTCCTCTTCTGTAAATTTAAGTTCTTCTAAAATTTCTTCGAATTTTTGATCAAACTGATCCCAGTCCGCTTTCTTAGTATTAAATATTCTTGTCGTTTTTGCATTTAATTTTTTATATTTAATTTTTGTTTTATTTATTTTGAAAATGATGCTGTTGTGGTCGGAGCTCGCCATCGTGGTATCTACTCTCCAGTCCTCCACCAGGTCGAGAAGGTCCTCCGTGCACGCCGTCACGTCGATGTGGCTCGTGAGGAGTCGACCTCCTCTAACCGTCTCGAACGTAGGTGCCAGGCCGTCGTTGAGCACCTGCAATCCTCTTTCTTCCAGCATCCCTGCCATTTCTTCCCCTCTAGAGTCAGTACCCGCGCTGCCCCACCACACGCTTTTGGCGTTGGTGTCGCCCCCCATGAGGATGCAATGGGATCCCAGTTTTTCAACTATTTTCCCCAGTTGCTCCAGGTATGGCCCTATGGGTTTGTCGGGTTCAAAGTAGAATGAGACGACCGCTATTTCGCGGGCCCCAGTGAGGATCTTCACCACAGTGATGTTGGTTGTGGTGAGGGACGGGCATTGGGTCACGGTCAAGTCGTCATTGAACACTGCAATGGCTGACTTGACCGCAGCCCCCTGCCCGTTTTCTCCCTGGAAGATCCTCACTCCCCGGTGGTCTCTCACTCTACCTTGACCCCCCACATATGGCTCCTGGAGTAGCGCGAAGTCTACTTTCCGCTGTTTGGCCTCCAGGAGAAACTCTAGCGTTGCCAGTTGTTTCCTCTGGAGGTTGGCTTGCGCCACGGATGTCGACTCCGCGCCCTCCGGGGAACGAGTCTGATCTGGGTTCCTGGGATCCACCTTAGCAATATGCTACGGCGGATCTCGCCAGGATATCCCATTTCCTCCTCACAGGACACTCCGGGCTAAAGGCATTGTGCTCGGTTCCGCCCAACTTGGCTTTCGCGCAGTTGCAGCACGTCGGGGGCACCCTCGCCAACCAGTCGGCACACTCCGACCTGTGGTGAGCACCCCCGCAGTGGCTGCACGCGTCCACCTGTTCCCGGCAGAACCGTTTGCCATGCCCATAGCCCAAGCAGCGCGAGCACTGAATCAGTGGGGACTGATCCTCAACTCTTACTCTCTGCAGGTCTATGTGAACCGACCCCGCTTGCGTGAGTCGGTTCCACACGACTGGCGGTACTTGTACCGCGACGTGGGACGCGTGCGGGTTTCTCGCCCTTCTCCTGAATTTAATTTTCAGGCATGCGCCATCCCCGCACACGTCTCCTAGCAGAGCCTTGTTTTGGACGAGCAGTGCCCGCACGATGTCTTCGTCCTTGTTGTACGCTAGGACATCTTTAAGTAGGACCATTGGCTCTTTATTTTGTACGTCCTCCATCCTAAGCCCTTTCCCCGCTGTTCTAATTCTCTCCTTTATTCTGCCTATTTCTTCCTTCGACCTACATCCTACAATGACTTTCCTATCTTTCGCCTTCCTTATCCGATCGATTTGCATGCCCTCCTCCTTTGCATTAAGGGTCGATCTTATTTTATCAAGCACTTCTTCCCCGGATGCCTCCTCGTCTGCCGCTGTAATGACGATAGAGTGCATCACGGTTGGTGTTTGTGTTTGTTCTCCTTTTTTGGAGGCCGTCACTACTGAGGCATAGCTTCGCCATTGTTTTGTCTCATCTCTATTTATCTCTATCTCGTCCTTTAGTTTCCTCATCTCTACTCTGTTCTTTTCTAGTATGTCTATGTGTTCGTCCATTTTTTTAATTAATAGCTCATGTTTTGTCCAATCCTTTTCCGTACTTTCTGTTTTTTTAGCTAGGTCAGGGCTTTGAGTCAGGTCTTTTGTTTCCTTCCTTTGCTCCTTTTTCCTTTCCCCTTCGCTGTCTACGACTATCCTGTATAGTTTCTCCGTGGCCTCCAGGACGTCATTTTTTATTTCGGTCTTGATGTTCCGACTGTTATTAATTTGCAGCTTTATTTTCATTAAGAGTGCCTTCGCTTCTGCAACTCTGCTTAAACTCTCGGTGCCTCCAGGCGGCGAGGCTGTCAGTACTACTCTCTTCGTAAGCCCCTTCGGGTCCGAAGAGAGACCCCTGGGCTTGGGTCTCGCAGGCCCCGCAGAGCCGGATCCCTCCTGCTTCTCCATCTGTGACTCCAGGCTCTGCCGCGCCTGCGCGACCTTCGTCCCCGTGATCTCCCTCGGGCTCTGGGTTTTTTGGGGGGATCTACTTTCTGCTCTGGCGTCTTTCGCGGGTGTGCGAAAGCCAAACATTATGCTAAGGGGCCAGAGATAATGTTAGGGGAATGCGTCAATCGTTTAAAATTTTCCCACAAGTGTATAGGGCTTATAGGAAGTCACTATTTACTACTATGTTAGTGAGTGTAAAGGCTCACTAACTGTCAGAACCTTATTTTAATAATACCTTTTATTTTCCAGGTACTAAGCAGCTCGAATTTACTTAGTGGGTGTAAGGAGCTCACTAACTGTCAATTCTTAATACTAATAATAACTGTTTATTTTACAGGTTCCGGTATAGCAGTAGCAGCCCGCTGCGTGCAGCAGGTTCTTGTCCCTGTCTTAACCAGGTAAGTATGTATAGTTAATACCCGTAACTTAATATTAAGCTAAATATCTAACACGTTAATATCAAACAGAATTGACCGTGTTGGCCCGGGTTAAATTTAATGGGGTGGGGGATTGTGGGGACTGAATTTTAGGATTTTGTTGGGGCAAGATTGTAGCCCTCACCAAGCCGGTTCCAATGATACCAAACTCGGTGGGTCTACGATGGATAGGTAGGGAGATAGGATTAGGGGGGGTGAGGTAAAAATTTGGGGTGGGGGCAGGGGAGGTGGGGGGGGGGAGGTTTCACGGGGAGGCGATTGGACTATAATTTTGAAAAAGTGGGTGGAGGGGGAGTTTGGGAGGGAATTTCGGGATTCCGCCGGAGCCAATCGCTAGATCTTCCCGAGACGGTTCTAACGATACCAATCTCGGGGGTCTAGGACCAGTATCGGCGGAGATAGGATTGGGGGGGGTGAGGTAAAAAATTTGGGTGGGGGTAAGTGAGGGGGGGGGGAAGGTTTCGTGGGGAGGCTAATGGGCTAGGTTTTGGTTTAGGGTGGGGGGAGGGTGCGGGGTGGTCTTAGGAACAATTTTGAAAAAAAAAAAAAAAAAAAAAGTGGGCGGAGCCCAAAATTCACTTGGGATTATTAGGAGAGGTGTTTGGGCGGGCGGGGTCAACTTGGTCAATCTGAAAAACAATTAAATTAATTTACCACAATTATTACGAATATTTCAATTAAATTTCAATGTTCCAAGTTTATTATTTTGTAGTCTCCAGTTCCTACAAATTCTTTGTAAAAGTATCAAAGTATTTCCGTACTGTTTGGTTCACGGATTCTTTTAATTAGTAAGCAAACTTGGAATTTTCTTTCAATATAAAAGATATTATAAAAGACATTATAAAAGAAACTCAATTCAACTTAGAATCCTACTTTTTACGACTTTAGTTCAGTTTTTTCTTAATAACTTTGTTATTTCTCAATATTTTTTAAATAGGTTTTTTAATCTAGATTCTAGGGTAACTAGGCTATCTACTTCAGTTTTAAAATATATTCTTATGTTATTGGTTAAGCTACTATATACATTTAAATTTGGGTACACAATTATATTATTACTAAATTAATGCTTAACTTTAGATGCAGGTTTGAGGGTCGATTTGAGAGTCTTCCCGATGTCAGATCCTGTCGCTAGTGGTGTCGTCAGATGCGGATGATTGTCTGCTTCCAGGATTCCCTTTCAGACAGACTTCGTAACGGGATTCTTCAGAGATATTCCCGCGGGAAGAAAATTTCAAAATCGACTTTTTTGTTTCTGGAGCGATTTTTTATAGGTTTAGTGGAATGTTACAATAGTACGCTAAAAATAGTCCCTGAGCTTTTTCCAGGAATTTAGGGCTTATAGTTCCGAAGTAATTTCCGAATTAGTGTTTTTCTTAATTTTGAAAAAGTTCCTTTCTTAGATTTTTATTTATAACTTTTTTGTTTCTTAATATTTTTGAATAGTTTTTTCTGTACTCGACAGATGGGTAATAGCACTACAAAAGTCTTAATTAAAAAGTATATGTCATCGATCTGTTTAATTAGTTATTTAAGTTCAAAGTTGGGATTTTAATATTTTAAATTTGTTTTTGTTGTATTGTTTTTATCTTTGGCCCAATTTCAAATTTTCTTTTAGGGTTCTCTTTAACTCCACTCCACTTATATTTATTGGCACTGAATTTTCTCAAAATCTGAATTTTGGCGTTTTTTGACCACGTGTTTGAAAATTGTTTTTTCAGTTTTTTCAAAAACTACACATGGGAAAAATCCAATTTTTTTGTCACTTGTAGAGGTCACTTATACGCACGTTTTAGCACTTAAAAAAGTGGGTGTCATCGATCTCGTTTCGGCAGCGTTTCCATTTTTGTGTTCACCACGTGTATTTTGGAGGTTATGTATTGGTTTTATTTTAATAACTTCTCTATTTTTAGAGATTTTTTCACGGTTTTTTCACGATACGTCACTTTTCACTAAGGCGCACAATCACACAAATTTTCGTCGAAAAATATTCACTTTTACCACTTAAACTCGATTTTTGATTGCGGAGCGCTCGGATTTCGCTGCGTTCGCGACCGTGGGTGCGTTGCGACTGGTTAGGTTAGGTTAGGTTAGGTTAGGTTAGGTTAGGTTAGGTTAGGTTAGGTTAGGTTAGGTTAGGTTAGGTTAGGTTAGGTTAGGTTAGGTTAGGTTAGGTTAGGTTAGGTTAGGTTAGGTTAGGTTAGGTTAGGTTAGGTTAGGTTAGGTTAGGTTAGGTTAGGTTAGGTTAGGTTAGGTTAGGTTAGGTTAGGTTAGGTTAGGTTAGGTTAGGTTAGGTTAGGTTAGGTTAGGTTAGGTTAGGTTAGGTTAGGTTAGGTTAGGTTAGGTTAGGTTAGGTTAGGTTAGGTTAGGTTAGGTTAGGTTAGGTTAGGTTAGGTTAGGTTAGGTTAGGTTAGGTTAGGTTAGGTTAGGTTAGGTTAGGTTAGGTTAGGTTAGGTTAGGTTAGGTTAGGTTAGGTTAGGTTAGGTTAGGTTAGGTTAGGTTAGGTTAGGTTAGGTTAGGTTAGGTTAGGTTAGGTTAGGTTAGGTTAGGTTAGGTTAGGTTAGGTTAGGTTAGGTTAGGTTAGGTTAGGTTAGGTTAGGTTAGGTTAGGTTAGGTTAGGTTAGGTTAGGTTAGGTTAGGTTAGGTTAGGTTAGGTTAGGTTAGGTTAGGTTAGGTTAGGTTAGGTTAGGTTAGGTTAGGTTAGGTTAGGTTAGGTTAGGTTAGGTTAGGTTAGGTTAGGTTAGGTTAGGTTAGGTTAGGTTAGGTTAGGTTAGGTTAGGTTAGGTTAGGTTAGGTTAGGTTAGGTTAGGTTAGGTTAGGTTAGGTTAGGTTAGGTTAGGTTAGGTTAGGTTAGGTTAGGTTAGGTTAGGTTAGGTTAGGTTAGGTTAGGTTAGGTTAGGTTAGGTTAGGTTAGGTTAGGTTAGGTTAGGTTAGGTTAGGTTAGGTTAGGTTAGGTTAGGTTAGGTTAGGTTAGGTTAGGTTAGGTTAGGTTAGGTTAGGTTAGGTTAGGTTAGGTTAGGTTAGGTTAGGTTAGGTTAGGTTAGGTTAGGTTAGGTTAGGTTAGGTTAGGTTAGGTTAGGTTAGGTTAGGTTAGGTTAGGTTAGGTTAGGTTAGGTTAGGTTAGGTTAGGTTAGGTTAG
>JARJEE010000050.1:12500-22583 GCA_030180105.1 Hyles lineata
TCTCGTTGGATGTTAGATTTTTATTTATTTGAAACGCCAGGGGATGGAGGGAATCACCTTTGGTGACGGTTTCCAGGGCCGACCGAGAATCGCAGAGGATGTTGCATTCGCGCCGCTTGACATTAATGGTCTCATCAACCGCGTATTTCAGGGCCAGCAGCTCCGCCTGGTAGACAGTGCAAAATGACTCCAATTTTAGTTTTTTGGTCTTGATTTCGGTTCCACCCTCCCAAATGGAAAGTGAAGCTCCGACTTTTCCGTTGATTTTACTACCATCTGTATAGATGTTGTAGCTATTAGTAGTAAATTGGGCCACCTCTGCACTGTCCACCAGGGAGCGTAGCTGCAAGATCTTTCGTTTCGCCGGATGTTCTAAGCTGGCGAAGGCCACAGGAGCCTCCACCTCTCTGTCTCCTGCTACTCGCGAGGAATAGCCTTTTTTGGTTTCATATAAGAGTGCGGTCTCCCGCACTCTTATATCCAAGGGAAGAATTCCCGCGAGCAAGAGGGCAGAGTTAAGCGAGACGGTCCTGTAGGCCTTCGTCAGCTTTTGCGCAAAACTTCTTTGTACTGAATCTAACTGCTTCCTTATGTATATTTTGTTGGAAGCAGGGGCCCATACGCTAGAAGCGTACAATATGGTTGGCTCGACAACTGCAGTATAAAGAATTTTTATCAGCTGAGGCCCCAAACCCCACTGAACCCTTGCTGCTGTGGCTAATTTTTTGTAAAAGTTGGTCGCTTTTTCGCACGCGGCCGTTATGTGTGTTTTAAAGGTTAACCCATTGTCAATTGTTACCCCAAGTATTTTGATATCCCGCGAGAGACCCACATCGATGCCACCCATGCGCAGGATTGGGGTGTCGTATTTTAATTTTTTAGTTATGACCATCGCTTTGGTCTTATGGGGTGCGAACTTCAACTTATTGCGAACTCCCCAATCCTGCACATAGGTGAGTGCGGCGTTGGCCTGTCGCTGGACCTCTCCTGTGGAGTCTCCGTCGAACAATAGGACGACGTCATCGGCGAAAGCCTGGGCATAGTCGCCCCTACGTTCAAGTCCTTTTAACAGGGGATCGAGGAGAAGATTCCACAGGATAGGTCCACCGACCGACCCCTGCACGCAGCCCTTGTTGGTTCTCCGCGAGCACTCAAAGCCCGCGTACCTGACCTTAACCATTCGGTCATCCAGGTAGCTGGCGATCACCCTTCTTAGGTTTGGTGGGCACCCTTCTTCTGCCAATCGGATCTTGATAGCGGGCCACCAGGCGCTATCGAAGGCTCCCTCTATGTCCAGTGATATCATAATGATGATTTTTTTCTGAGATAATTTTTCCCTTATGCGTTTAACTAGGACATAGAGGGAGTCCTCGGTACCCCGTTGTGGCATGAATCCGTATTGGCTATGGCTAATGTTGGGCAGAATATGCCATTTTAGTCTACCCACCACCATTTTTTCCAATATCTTCCCCATCACTGGTAATAGACCGATGGGTCTGTACGATTTTGCCGCTGTGTAATCGTCTTTTCCCGGTTTCCTCAAAACAATGACCGTGGCTTCTTTCCAGGTCTTCGGGAAATAAGCCAGTTCTAGACACTTATTCACCAGTGATAGGAAAGATATGGAATCTTGGGTGATCGCCTGCACGCAGATGTCCGAGGTCAGGCCGTCCGAGCCTGGAGCTTTCTTGGGGTTAAAGGTTTTAAGCGTGGTATGGAGTTCGTCTAATGTGAACGGTGGGTCATGTGTCTCGTCATGGACCCCGTCGTTGATATGTTCGGCCATCCGTCTCATACGCTGGTGTTCTTCATCATCATCCGTTAATCGATCTTCGGGGAAAAAGGTTTCAACAAGTAAAGTTGCTGATTCCTTTCCGTTTAGAACTTTGCCATCTTTAACTAGTGGTTGATCTGCATGTCTTTTAGTTACCCTGCCCAAGACGCGGTATATTCCACCCCAAAGCCCTTCCCTGTCCTGTGTCTTACAAAAATCTTTCCAACTCTGTATTTGCAACCTTTTGGCCTCTGTTTCATATATATTTTTTGCTTTCAGGTACTCTTCTACGACCTTCTGTCTCCTGATTGGTGCAGCGCAGCGGACTCTTCGCTTCATCGTGGTGGCAGCCTTCTTCAGCTTGGTAAGTTCTTCCGTCCACCAAGGTATAGTAGGTGCTCTTCTACTTTTTAGTTTTGGTATTGTACTATCACTAGTTTTCTTTATTATATCTATATATTTTTCTACAAATTTATCTATTTCATCTTTTGTTTCTATTTTATCTATTTCTGTCTTATTTATTTTATTTTCTTTTGCCAATTGTTTAAATTTTTCGTTAAATTCAGTCCAATTTGCCTTTTTTGTATTAAAGATTCGAGTTGTGTTACTAATTTTTATTCCTTTTAATCGTTGTTCTGTAATTTTGAAAGTGATAGTATTATGATCAGAACTTATCAAATCCTCTTCTACTTTCCAATCTATAACCTTGTCCAGGAGATCAGTTGAGCAAGCGGTGATATCCACCTGACTGGTGTAAGCTCTTCCTTCCCTAATGGCGAAAAAGGTCGGTGTATTGCCTTCATTCAGCACTTGGAGTCCTGCCTCCTCCAGCCATCCAGACATCAACTCTCCCCTTTGGTCGACGGTCTTGCCCCACCATAAACTTTTAGAGTTTGCATCTCCCCCCAGTATTATGCCATTCGGGCCCAGCTGTTGCTCAATTTTCCTCAGCTGTTCGAGGTATGGCTCAATCGGCTGGGTCGGCTCAAAGTAAAAAGAGACCATCACAATTCTCCAGGCTTCCGTTAGAACTTTCACAACTACTATATTAGCCGTTGTGAATTCCGGGCAAATAATAACATCAATTTTATCATTGAAGACTGCTATAGCGGCTTTATTATTGCCCTCGTCTTTGTTAGTGTTCTGAAAGATCCTGGTCGTTCCATAGTCCTTCACCCGTCCGACCGCTCCCACATACGGCTCCTGTATAAGGGCGAACGTCAACCCTCGTTCTTTTGCCACCAGCATCAGTTCTTGCGTGGCTAGAGCTTTGCGTTGAAGGTTGGCTTGAGCCACTAAGTATGGCTTTTTTGCGGTTTGTCTGTCAACTGGTTCTTGTGTCGCAAGTACCTCAGCAGTATGCTACCGATGATCTGGCCAAAGCTTCCCATTTTCGTCTGATGGGGCAATCCCGGCTGAAAGCGTTGTGCCCAACTTCCGAAAGCTTTGCCTTTTGGCAGTTACAGCAAATAGGTGTTTCAGCTGCTATCCAATCTGCGCACTCCGTTCTTTTATGCGGCCCCCCGCAGTGACTACAGACTTCCAGAGAGCCATGGCAGAATCGCCTTCCGTGCCCATAGCCCAAACATTTGGAGCACTGGACCAACGGAGACTGGTCTTCTACCTTGACTCTCTGGACGTCTATGTGCACTGCGCCTGCTTCGGTGAGGCGTTTCCATATCTGTGGTGAGACTTTCATTATCACGTGGTTCATTAAAGGATTCCTGGCTTTTCTTCTGTACCTTATTTCCATTCTGTTGTTTTCTTTATCTATGTTTTCCAGTAAGTGTCTATTTTGTATTCTAATTGCACTTGTTATTTCTTCATCAGAATGACAGTTAAGTAGATCTTTAATTATTATCAGTGGATCTTTGTTCCGTATGTCTTCTACTTTTAAGTTTTTGCCCTCTTTCTGTATTTTTTCTTTAACCTTTGTCAGCTCTTGTTTGTCTTGGAATCCTATTATTACCTTCCTATCTTTTGCTTTTCTAATTTTATCGATTCTAGTTCCTTCTGTTTTAGCGTTCACCACTTTCCTAATTTTTTCTACCACTTCATCGCCAGTTTCCTGGTCGTCATTTGATGTCACCACTATGGAATGCATGACTTGGTTTTTTGTTTGTTTCGGGCTTGCTGCTACCTCGGCAAAGGTGTGTGGTCCTATCTTGTCTCTCCATTCTCCCGTGTGTTTTTTAATTTCGTTAGTTAAACTTTCTATTTCCTGTTTATTTTGTTGTAATACTTTTGTATGTTCTCGTATTGCCTGTATTAACTCGTTGTCCTTTGTCGATAGTTCCTTCCGAGGAGATTCGTCTTTCTTAGCATCTGTATTTATATTTTCCTCCTTTCCTTTGTTTCCCTTTTCCTCTTCGGCTTCTTTTACCAGCCGGAACAGTCGCTCCGTAGCCTCTATAACATCATTTTTTATTTCCGTTTTAAGATTGCGGCTGTTGTTGATTTGGAGCTTGACTTTAATCAAACAGCCCTTAGCCTCAGCGATTCTACTAACGGGGCTGTCAGTTTTGGCGGTTATTGGAGTAGTCTTGGACTTTTGTTTCGCAGGCCCGATTGATGTTTTAGGGTCTTCCGTACTCCCAAGTTTAGACTCAATGCTTCGTCGGGCCTGCGCCACATTTGTCCCAGCTGGGTCAGGACTCAATTTTTCAGCTGAATTTGTGGTCGGGTTTACCATTGTAGGGCTTGACTTTGCCGGTGTGCGATAGCCAAACATGTTCTCTAATAAGCGAGGGAACTAGTCAATATTCAATAAAGTGTATCCGGGAAAATCTCTGTGAGTGTAAATGGCTCACAGGAATATCGCGTCAATAAGTCGACAAATTTATACTTTTCTGCGGAGCGCAGCTCGTCTATGCAGTTCAACTAGAATGTATGTATGTCTCAATAACCTGCAGTGGTTATGGTCTGTAGGATTTGTCAATTGGGTAAAAATTTTTGGTCAATAAGGTGGGGCGTCGTGAAAAAAATTTTTAAGTTATAACTCAAGTTTACGCTAACGTACAATCCGGTTAGGTTAGGTTAGGTTAGGTTAGGTTAGGTTAGGTTAGGTTAGGTTAGGTTAGGTTAGGTTAGGTTAGGTTAGGTTAGGTTAGGTTAGGTTAGGTTAGGTTAGGTTAGGTTAGGTTAGGTTAGGTTAGGTTAGGTTAGGTTAGGTTAGGTTAGGTTAGGTTAGGTTAGGTTAGGTTAGGTTAGGTTAGGTTAGGTTAGGTTAGGTTAGGTTAGGTTAGGTTAGGTTAGGTTAGGTTAGGTTAGGTTAGGTTAGGTTAGGTTAGGTTAGGTTAGGTTAGGTTAGGTTAGGTTAGGTTAGGTTAGGTTAGGTTAGGTTAGGTTAGGTTAGGTTAGGTTAGGTTAGGTTAGGTTAGGTTAGGTTAGGTTAGGTTAGGTTAGGTTAGGTTAGGTTAGGTTAGGTTAGGTTAGGTTAGGTTAGGTTAGGTTAGGTTAGGTTAGGTTAGGTTAGGTTAGGTTAGGTTAGGTTAGGTTAGGTTAGGTTAGGTTAGGTTAGGTTAGGTTAGGTTAGGTTAGGTTAGGTTAGGTTAGGTTAGGTTAGGTTAGGTTAGGTTAGGTTAGGTTAGGTTAGGTTAGGTTAGGTTAGGTTAGGTTAGGTTAGGTTAGGTTAGGTTAGGTTAGGTTAGGTTAGGTTAGGTTAGGTTAGGTTAGGTTAGGTTAGGTTAGGTTAGGTTAGGTTAGGTTAGGTTAGGTTAGGTTAGGTTAGGTTAGGTTAGGTTAGGTTAGGTTAGGTTAGGTTAGGTTAGGTTAGGTTAGGTTAGGTTAGGTTAGGTTAGGTTAGGTTAGGTTAGGTTAGGTTAGGTTAGGTTAGGTTAGGTTAGGTTAGGTTAGGTTAGGTTAGGTTAGGTTAGGTTAGGTTAGGTTAGGTTAGGTTAGGTTAGGTTAGGTTAGGTTAGGTTAGGTTAGGTTAGGTTAGGTTAGGTTAGGTTAGGTTAGGTTAGGTTAGGTTAGGTTAGGTTAGGTTAGGTTAGGTTAGGTTAGGTTAGGTTAGGTTAGGTTAGGTTAGGTTAGGTTAGGTTAGGTTAGGTTAGGTTAGGTTAGGTTAGGTTAGGTTAGGTTAGGTTAGGTTAGGTTAGGTTAGGTTAGGTTAGGTTAGGTTAGGTTAGGTTAGGTTAGGTTAGGTTAGGTTAGGTTAGGTTAGGTTAGGTTAGGTTAGGTTAGGTTAGGTTAGGTTAGGTTAGGTTAGGTTAGGTTAGGTTAGGTTAGGTTAGGTTAGGTTAGGTTAGGTTAGGTTAGGTTAGGTTAGGTTAGGTTAGGTTAGGTTAGGTTAGGTTAGGTTAGGTTAGGTTAGGTTAGGTTAGGTTAGGTTAGGTTAGGTTAGGTTAGGTTAGGTTAGGTTAGGTTAGGTTAGGTTAGGTTAGGTTAGGTTAGGTTAGGTTAGGTTAGGTTAGGTTAGGTTAGGTTAGGTTAGGTTAGGTTAGGTTAGGTTAGGTTAGGTTAGGTTAGGTTAGGTTAGGTTAGGTTAGGTTAGGTTAGGTTAGGTTAGGTTAGGTTAGGTTAGGTTAGGTTAGGTTAGGTTAGGTTAGGTTAGGTTAGGTTAGGTTAGGTTAGGTTAGGTTAGGTTAGGTTAGGTTAGGTTAGGTTAGGTTAGGTTAGGTTAGGTTAGGTTAGGTTAGGTTAGGTTAGGTTAGGTTAGGTTAGGTTAGGTTAGGTTAGGTTAGGTTAGGTTAGGTTAGGTTAGGTTAGGTTAGGTTAGGTTAGGTTAGGTTAGGTTAGGTTAGGTTAGGTTAGGTTAGGTTAGGTTAGGTTAGGTTAGGTTAGGTTAGGTTAGGTTAGGTTAGGTTAGGTTAGGTTAGGTTAGGTTAGGTTAGGTTAGGTTAGGTTAGGTTAGGTTAGGTTAGGTTAGGTTAGGTTAGGTTAGGTTAGGTTAGGTTAGGTTAGGTTAGGTTAGGTTAGGTTAGGTTAGGTTAGGTTAGGTTAGGTTAGGTTAGGTTAGGTTAGGTTAGGTTAGGTTAGGTTAGGTTAGGTTAGGTTAGGTTAGGTTAGGTTAGGTTAGGTTAGGTTAGGTTAGGTTAGGTTAGGTTAGGTTAGGTTAGGTTAGGTTAGGTTAGGTTAGGTTAGGTTAGGTTAGGTTAGGTTAGGTTAGGTTAGGTTAGGTTAGGTTAGGTTAGGTTAGGTTAGGTTAGGTTAGGTTAGGTTAGGTTAGGTTAGGTTAGGTTAGGTTAGGTTAGGTTAGGTTAGGTTAGGTTAGGTTAGGTTAGGTTAGGTTAGGTTAGGTTAGGTTAGGTTAGGTTAGGTTAGGTTAGGTTAGGTTAGGTTAGGTTAGGTTAGGTTAGGTTAGGTTAGGTTAGGTTAGGTTAGGTTAGGTTAGGTTAGGTTAGGTTAGGTTAGGTTAGGTTAGGTTAGGTTAGGTTAGGTTAGGTTAGGTTAGGTTAGGTTAGGTTAGGTTAGGTTAGGTTAGGTTAGGTTAGGTTAGGTTAGGTTAGGTTAGGTTAGGTTAGGTTAGGTTAGGTTAGGTTAGGTTAGGTTAGGTTAGGTTAGGTTAGGTTAGGTTAGGTTAGGTTAGGTTAGGTTAGGTTAGGTTAGGTTAGGTTAGGTTAGGTTAGGTTAGGTTAGGTTAGGTTAGGTTAGGTTAGGTTAGGTTAGGTTAGGTTAGGTTAGGTTAGGTTAGGTTAGGTTAGGTTAGGTTAGGTTAGGTTAGGTTAGGTTAGGTTAGGTTAGGTTAGGTTAGGTTAGGTTAGGTTAGGTTAGGTTAGGTTAGGTTAGGTTAGGTTAGGTTAGGTTAGGTTAGGTTAGGTTAGGTTAGGTTAGGTTAGGTTAGGTTAGGTTAGGTTAGGTTAGGTTAGGTTAGGTTAGGTTAGGTTAGGTTAGGTTAGGTTAGGTTAGGTTAGGTTAGGTTAGGTTAGGTTAGGTTAGGTTAGGTTAGGTTAGGTTAGGTTAGGTTAGGTTAGGTTAGGTTAGGTTAGGTTAGGTTAGGTTAGGTTAGGTTAGGTTAGGTTAGGTTAGGTTAGGTTAGGTTAGGTTAGGTTAGGTTAGGTTAGGTTAGGTTAGGTTAGGTTAGGTTAGGTTAGGTTAGGTTAGGTTAGGTTAGGTTAGGTTAGGTTAGGTTAGGTTAGGTTAGGTTAGGTTAGGTTAGGTTAGGTTAGGTTAGGTTAGGTTAGGTTAGGTTAGGTTAGGTTAGGTTAGGTTAGGTTAGGTTAGGTTAGGTTAGGTTAGGTTAGGTTAGGTTAGGTTAGGTTAGGTTAGGTTAGGTTAGGTTAGGTTAGGTTAGGTTAGGTTAGGTTAGGTTAGGTTAGGTTAGGTTAGGTTAGGTTAGGTTAGGTTAGGTTAGGTTAGGTTAGGTTAGGTTAGGTTAGGTTAGGTTAGGTTAGGTTAGGTTAGGTTAGGTTAGGTTAGGTTAGGTTAGGTTAGGTTAGGTTAGGTTAGGTTAGGTTAGGTTAGGTTAGGTTAGGTTAGGTTAGGTTAGGTTAGGTTAGGTTAGGTTAGGTTAGGTTAGGTTAGGTTAGGTTAGGTTAGGTTAGGTTAGGTTAGGTTAGGTTAGGTTAGGTTAGGTTAGGTTAGGTTAGGTTAGGTTAGGTTAGGTTAGGTTAGGTTAGGTTAGGTTAGGTTAGGTTAGGTTAGGTTAGGTTAGGTTAGGTTAGGTTAGGTTAGGTTAGGTTAGGTTAGGTTAGGTTAGGTTAGGTTAGGTTAGGTTAGGTTAGGTTAGGTTAGGTTAGGTTAGGTTAGGTTAGGTTAGGTTAGGTTAGGTTAGGTTAGGTTAGGTTAGGTTAGGTTAGGTTAGGTTAGGTTAGGTTAGGTTAGGTTAGGTTAGGTTAGGTTAGGTTAGGTTAGGTTAGGTTAGGTTAGGTTAGGTTAGGTTAGGTTAGGTTAGGTTAGGTTAGGTTAGGTTAGGTTAGGTTAGGTTAGGTTAGGTTAGGTTAGGTTAGGTTAGGTTAGGTTAGGTTAGGTTAGGTTAGGTTAGGTTAGGTTAGGTTAGGTTAGGTTAGGTTAGGTTAGGTTAGGTTAGGTTAGGTTAGGTTAGGTTAGGTTAGGTTAGGTTAGGTTAGGTTAGGTTAGGTTAGGTTAGGTTAGGTTAGGTTAGGTTAGGTTAGGTTAGGTTAGGTTAGGTTAGGTTAGGTTAGGTTAGGTTAGGTTAGGTTAGGTTAGGTTAGGTTAGGTTAGGTTAGGTTAGGTTAGGTTAGGTTAGGTTAGGTTAGGTTAGGTTAGGTTAGGTTAGGTTAGGTTAGGTTAGGTTAGGTTAGGTTAGGTTAGGTTAGGTTAGGTTAGGTTAGGTTAGGTTAGGTTAGGTTAGGTTAGGTTAGGTTAGGTTAGGTTAGGTTAGGTTAGGTTAGGTTAGGTTAGGTTAGGTTAGGTTAGGTTAGGTTAGGTTAGGTTAGGTTAGGTTAGGTTAGGTTAGGTTAGGTTAGGTTAGGTTAGGTTAGGTTAGGTTAGGTTAGGTTAGGTTAGGTTAGGTTAGGTTAGGTTAGGTTAGGTTAGGTTAGGTTAGGTTAGGTTAGGTTAGGTTAGGTTAGGTTAGGTTAGGTTAGGTTAGGTTAGGTTAGGTTAGGTTAGGTTAGGTTAGGTTAGGTTAGGTTAGGTTAGGTTAGGTTAGGTTAGGTTAGGTTAGGTTAGGTTAGGTTAGGTTAGGTTAGGTTAGGTCTAGGTTAGGTTAGGTTAGGTTAGGTTAGGTTAGGTTAGGTTAGGTTAGGTTAGGTTAGGTTAGGTTAGGTTAGGTTAGGTTAGGTTAGGTTAGGTTAGGTTAGGTTAGGTTAGGTTAGGTTAGGTTAGGTTAGGTTAGGTTAGGTTAGGTTAGGTTAGGTTAGGTTAGGTTAGGTTAGGTTAGGTTAGGTTAGGTTAGGTTAGGTTAGGTTAGGTTAGGTTAGGTTAGGTTAGGTTAGGTTAGGTTAGGTTAGGTTAGGTTAGGTTAGGTTAGGTTAGGTTAGGTTAGGTTAGGTTAGGTTAGGTTAGGTTAGGTTAGGTTAGGTTAGGTTAGGTTAGGTTAGGTTAGGTTAGGTTAGGTTAGGTTAGGTTAGGTTAGGTTAGGTTAGGTTAGGTTAGGTTAGGTTAGGTTAGGTTAGGTTAGGTTAGGTTAGGTTAGGTTAGGTTAGGTTAGGTTAGGTTAGGTTAGGTTAGGTTAGGTTAGGTTAGGTTAGGTTAGGTTAGGTTAGGTTAGGTTAGGTTAGGTTAGGTTAGGTTAGGTTAGGTTAGGTTAGGTTAGGTTAGGTTAGGTTAGGTTAGGTTAGGTTAGGTTAGGTTAGGTTAGGTTAGGTTAGGTTAGGTTAGGTTAGGTTAGGTTAGGTTAGGTTAGGTTAGGTTAGGTTAGGTTAGGTTAGGTTAGGTTAGGTTAGGTTAGGTTAGGTTAGGTT
>JARJEE010000051.1:0-17675 GCA_030180105.1 Hyles lineata
GGGTGGACATTAACAGCTAAATTAAAGGATGAAAACTTTAAAGGAATGGGATTAAATGTTACACCAAAGATTGAATCAAATGCCACAGTAGCTAAACCCGGATCAGCTGCTGACTTAAATTTTCAGCCCCAGACGATTGCAACAGTTGCAGATGCTGACATTAAGAAAACAGACTTTGATACAAGTGTTAGTCTGAATGCTAAGTTAACAGTTCCAGAAAAACAATTAGCTACTACTTATACAACGACTATCGTATGGAATTTGGCTGAAGGACCCGGAACTAAATAAAGTATAAATCATAAAGGGCCTCCATACCAGGAGGCTTTTTATTCCAGAGGAGAAAATGATGAAAATATTAATAAAGAAATTTGTATTAGTTCTTATGTTTTTTTTCTTAACTTTAGGTTTTGAACAACTAGTATTAGCTGATAGTAATGATTTCTCTGTTGTACCTGTATTACCAGAAAATCAGAATCCTGATGTTCTAAGCTATTTTGATCTAACTGTCACACCAAATCAAAAACAAACGCTCAAAATAAGAATTAAGAATAACTCTAATGAAAGTACGAAATACAACCTATATGTAAATACAGCAACGACCAATCAAAACGGAATTATCGATTACTCTATCACTGATTTTGAAAAAGATGAGTCCTTGAAACTATCTTTAAAGATTGTTTAACATTAAAGGAACAATATGTTGACGTTCCTGCAAATAGCGAAAAAGAAGTTTCTCTTGAACTATCTATTCCAGAAATCACATTTGAAGGCATAGCTCTAGGCGGGATTACTGTAGAACCCACTATAGAAGAGGGATCTGAAGGGATAAACAATGTATTTACACGAACATTAGCAATTCAGCTTGCGGAAACAACTAAAGACATTGTTCCAAAATTAGAAGGAGGGGAAGTAATAATCTCTCAAGAAAACTTGAGGAATAATGTTAATTTTGAATTAAGAAACATTACACCGACCATCATCTCAAACGTAAAAGCAGAAATATCCATAAAAAACGAGGAGAAAAAAACTCCTATTCTTGAACAAACAAAAGATCAATTGAGTTTTGCTCCCAATTCTAAATTTAGTCTTATGACAGAGTGGAACAAGCAATTTAATCCTGGGAAATATACTTATAATATTGATCTGACTGATCTAAAAGGAAATAAATGGTCATTTTCGAAAAACTTTAAAATTAAAGTAGAAGTAGCCGAGAAATTGAATAAAACCTCTGTTTATAAAAAAGAAAAATTTATTGAAAAGTATTTTATTTATATCGTTACTATACTGACTATTCTATTTATTGTGCTCCTATGGTTGATTGTAGGTCGGTTTTTAAAAAAAAAGTAAATAAATTTATTCAAATTTTTAAAGTGTTGTATTTTATGTTAATGGTTATGTTTTTTTAATTTTAAGCGATTTATATCTCAATAAATTTTTATACCTCTATATTGAATAATATTTAGAACTCTTTTTTTAGTTTTTTTATAAATATTGTAGCTCAGGAGAAGTAATTCATTATAAATTACTCAATTAGAATTTGAAGTTATTATCCGGTCGATATTATCGGTAAAATAACAGGATATGATGAATTATGAATATTTGTAGGAGATCATAAAGCTTACTATGATGAAGTACGTCATGCTGTGATCCAAGAGTTCGACAAGTGGAGTCAGCTATGGATATAATCCAACAATACGAATGGTGTTACATTATTTATGGAGAATTATTAGAGGAAATTTGGGGATATGGGCAACAACCAATTAACCAAGTGGGACTTGATCGCTTTACCTTGAAAATGACATAATTATAGTCTGTACCAAATAAATTTAAAAATTTTTGCCGTTTAAAAAGAAAAGTGACATGATACGCTAGTGTCTATTTAGGGTAAACCCAAATTAAACAGCGGTAACCCCCTTGTTTCTATCATTTTTATACCGCACTATTTCATACGGATGTTCCATGTACCCCAATTACAAAGGGGACTAGAAAAAATTCTATATCATGTTAAATGTTAAATTTAATATGGCTTACTAATTGTTAATATAACTATGACAAAATTAGTAAACTATAAAAAAGGCGGGATTTATATGGATAAAAAGAAACTTAAAATTTTGGTAGTATTTTTAAATATCATATTTTTTTCTATTACTTTTTATTTTATTAGAAAGAAAGCATACGAAACAAAGTTAGAGATGGAATGTTTTCTTATGCAATCCAACAAGGTATTCCTAAAGAGAAAATAAAAAAAACTAATATGAAATATTATCCAAAAGGTCAGCGTTACGAGTATGAAGTTTATATCAACAATCTTGATGACAATAAATATTTTATTTTTTCTTATATTTTAAAAGAAAGTCCATTTAAAACATATTTATTTCAAGAGAAAATAGATACTACTTCTATTGATTCTAGTGCATATATAGATGGTTCTATCGTGGGGGTAGAAGATAAAATGGCAAAACCTTTGCTTGATAAAATTCAATGATGATAACTAGATATAATTTAGGGTTATGTCGACTAGATGATTAAATAATATTTATAGGATGGTTATTATGAATGAAGAAGAAATGAAAGAGTATTACGAAAAAATAAAAAAAGAAGATGAAGTGGATCTAGATTGGTTAATTGCATTAAAAAGAATAAAATTAGATGATAAAAGAAATTTTTTTAATTTAGTTCTTGTGATTTTTATTTCTGGATTTTGCGTTAGTATTGCCTAACTTCCTTTTTGTAGATGTTCAATTTACTAGTATAATAGGCACGATTTACTATTTAGCTTGGTATATTTTTACAATATATTGTGCTGTTATGAGCTATCGTATATATAAAAAAAATGTTGGTAAGGTTTTAGCAGAATTAGAGGTATTGGAGTATATTAAAAAACAACAATTATCGAAGTGAAGATTATTCCTTAATTAATAGAGAGGAATTTTAATAACGTTAAAAAACGTGTTCATACGAGCATTCTAAGGTCAGGTTCATATAATTAGACGTATCGTTGGTCGAACGAAGCGTCATATCAACTACGAATAGACATATTTTTAAGGAGGAATGAAGCAAATGAAAGAACAACAATTAGGCTATACTTTCTGGGGACGTCCCTTATATGGGTTAGAACGAAGAACAGCTGTATCGATTGACTGTGCTTGTGGTGAGCTGATTCAATTCAATATTCAAACGAAACAATATCATTGTGAAAATTGTGGGAATTGTTACCAATTCATTGATCAAGACTTCCAATTGCTAAATGAAAAAAATAAGTAGGTTTATTATAGTCAGACAGTCGTCTGGCTATTTTTCTGTTTAGAGAAGATCCTCGTTGTAAACACGAACGTATGTTTGTGCAATGTGAGAGAAGAGGGGGAGAACAACATGTTTGATTACTCAAATGAGCCAGTCAATGATTACTT
The DNA here is from genome assembly GCA_030180105.1 of Hyles lineata. NCBI lineage: Eukaryota > Metazoa > Arthropoda > Insecta > Lepidoptera > Sphingidae > Hyles > Hyles lineata. The sequence continues at coordinate 3,411 of JARJEE010000051.1, forward strand.
TCTAATCGACATGAAAAGCTTTTATAGTTCGGTGGATGTGTTGAAAGAAACTTAGATCCGTTAACGGCTGAATTGGTCGTGATGAGTCGAGCAGATAATACAGGGTCAGGGCTTATTTTGGCAGCTTCACCAACTGCCAAAAGTAAGTATGGAATCACGAACGTCAGTCGACCTCGGGATCTGCCTTATCCTTTGCCTAAAGAATTACACATTGTCCGCCAAGAAAGTACTCGTGAAATGTTATCTAAATGAACTAAAAATCGTTGGATCCAGTCAGATTATCGCGACACACCCTATTCAGAAGGGAGAAGAGCAGTACTCGATTGATATTCGTCATTATTTACCTACTTTTTACGGAAACCCAAGTCGTTGGAGCACTCGCTAGTTTTTAAGAAGACACCTAAGTTGCGAATTGTTTTCTTCAATATTATCAAAAGACCCCGCGTAGATTTCTTCAATTTATTGAAAATCATTTAAGTATCTCTCTAGATCAATTGATCATTCATTTAGAAGAAGCATTTAAGGACCATAATGTCTCTAAAACACCGCCTAATCGAGCAGTAAACGAAGCGAGAAACCAGCTACAGTAATATAATGTGATCCACCAAGTGAGAAAGGTGGCCAATAAATGATCGAAGCGTACGCCAAACAATTAAAATTACCCTATCTGAAGAAAAACTATTCGACGTTACTTCAACAAGTAATCGCACTGGATCAAAGCTTTGAGGAATTTCTTACACAGCTACTTACGTTAGAGCTTGAACAGAGACAAAACAATCGGATCCAAACACTGATTCGACAATCAAGATGGCCAAGTAAAGTGACATTTGAGGATTATATGGCCAGTCATTTGGAAGTTAAAAAGAAGAAACAAATCAAAGAGCTGAAAACGTTATGATTCATTGATCAAAAAGAGAACCTCATTTCAATGGGCAATTCCGGCGTTGGAAAAACACACTTAGCGACTGTTCTGGGAATTGAAGCTTGTCTAGCTGAAAAAAGTGTCTTATTTAAGAATATCCCTAACTTGGTCATCGAGCTTAAAAAATCCATGAGTGCGAACCAGTTGAACATTTATAAGCGTCTATTTGGCAAATACGATTTGGTGATTCTGGACGAATTAGGTTATGTATCATTTGATCAAATAGGAAGTGCAATACTTTTTAACCTTCTCTCAAATCGAACAACTGCCGGTTCGATGATTATTACGACGAATTTGTCCTTTGATCGTTGGGAAGAGACCTTCAAAGATCCAATGGTACAGCAGCAATGTTGGACCGTTAGGCCCATCGGGCTCATGTGTTGGATCTCAGTGGGCCATCTTTTCGTGTAGAAGATAAAAAGAAATGGCTAAAATAATTTTTGGCCCCTTTTTCAGTTGCGTTTAACAATTTTATTGAAGAAATTAAATTTTCAAATCAAATATGCAGAAATACTATAATGAAATTATGAATATGGAAACAAGTGAATTGAATTTAATAATAGCCGAAAAAAGGTTGAATTGGATAGGAATAAAAGCTTATTAAATGTAGGTTATGATCTATTATATTTCATTTTTAGTATTAGGTCTTCCACAAAAAGTGTTACCTGAAATATTTTATGGAGAATGGAGTATTGTTAGCTAATCAATATTAACATTGATTGCTATGGTTTTAGGGGCTTCAGCTTATAATACTTTTGTGAGTAAATATGTTGAGGAATATGAAGTATTAAATTACTTAAAAGAGAAAAAATCAAATAAATAATATGAGAACAGCACGTATAGTTTTTATTTGAGACGTCCTGTAACGAAACAATGAATTCCCTTAAAAATTGCAAAGGATCAGCTTGGTACATTACAAGTAAAAGAAGATGTGAAAGGTAGCAAGGTTCATGTCGTTTGAATATGCTATAATTGTGAGGTAGAAAAGTGAAAAGATAGTGGCTAATCTCTTGAAAAAGGGATGATGTCTATGGTTCATAGCTTTATCCCTAGAAGGGAGTAAGCTAGTGTCAACTTTTGAAGCAATTCAACTGATGATCGCTTTTGCGACGTTAGTTTTGTTGATTATTGACCATGAAGACAAAAAAAATAACCATCTAACACTTTGACAGAGGATAGATGGTTTGAAAGAAACAAATAATATCTGTCACCGTCTTTTTAACGGTTCTACATAGGAGCTATGTCAGTGCATAGCTTCTTTTTTATTATCTTAAGTATAGCAAAGTGAAAGTTGCAAATACGTTGGATTTTTTATGAAATTTGTGTAAATGTCAACTTAGGGTTTATATAAAATAAACATTCTTTAAGATTGAATATGAGAGTGTAGAATATTTTGTGTAACTTTTAAAATATTAGCCAGTAGAATTAAGAAGTATTATTTACATGATCAATGTTATTGAGGGATAGCACCGGTAACTTCTCAACATAACAAAGTTAAAAAGCGTTTTTCCTTCAGATGAATCACTATTAAAAATATTTATGAAGAGTCCTGCTTTAAGAAGTTCTTTTTAAAATAACAGATTTATTAAATATTTGAAGGTTATATTTCTTACACGTAATTGTTCTTAAATTTAATTGTTTCGTTAGTTTTTTGACATGTTTAAGAGAGTCTTAAATCCATTCTTTTAACAATACATGATAAATTTTTGTTGCACCATATCTTATTTATACAAATACGTTAATTAGATCATGAAAACAGTTTTATTTTCTAATCCCTTACAAATATGTAATGATTAAAGCAGATATAACAATGGTTATAAAAAAAGTTTTATAGATAATTAGATATATAAAACTTAGAAGGTTTATATATGCTAATAATCAAATTGATTAATCTATGAAAAGTAACCTCTCCATTAGTAACCGGCTTTCTTAGTTGGTTATCTTGATATTACACACCACTTGTCTATATATCTTCTGTATGGGTGTAATAGGTCAGAACATTCCTCTGTTCGTTTTCTTAAAAAATTGTTTCTGCTACTTCCCTTGTCCTTCACGTTTCTTCCAATAATCTTTATTTATCCTATATGCTGATCTTTAAAATCCAATTCTTTTTATTATTAAAAAAAAAATTTGGATTTTGGTGTGATTTAATACATAAAAAACAAAAAAAGAAATTGTTATAATTTATTTATCAATACTTTAGGAGGTATCTATGGAACGCAATCATTCTATTGATTTAATTAAGTCTTGTGCGGCATTTTTTGTTGTTTCTGTTCATTTTTTATTAAATAGTGGTTTTTATGATGAAACGATTCAATCAAATATGAAAATTTTTTGGATGTTGACTAGGAATTTAACAATAATAGCAGTACCACTCTTTTTATTAAGTACAGGATTCTTAATGAAAAATAAACAATTGTCGATTGCTTATTTAAAAAATTTGTTTCCCATTCTTTTTCTCTATGTAAGCATCTCTATTTTTGATTGGATTTGTTCATTTTTCATGAATGGATCACAAAATTTTATCGAGGCTATTTTTGGACTCTTTGATTATTCTACAGATAGATATTCTTGGTATGTAGAGATGTATATCGGCTTATACTTAGTGATTCCTTTACTCAATCTAATTTGGCAGTCAAATAAAAATCGATTTTTTCATTTCTATGTCGTAGGAGTATCACTATTATTATTTTTTATACCATCTCTATTTAACTCATTTGGAAAAGTCATTCCAGACTTTTGGGTTGCAGCTTATCCTATCGGTTACTATTTTATTGGTGCATATCTGGCAGAATACCAAGAAGATTTAAAAAAGATGAAAAAAACAGGGGTGTTTCTTTTAGTTATGATTAGTTGTTTCTTTTTTATTGACTTGTTGATCAGTGGTCAAACCAATTATAAAAATTTTGCTGGGAATGAGTATTCTGGTTTTGAACCATTGGTTATTAGTATTTTATTTTTTGTTTTTTGCCTACAACGATCACTTCCTCACAATAGTCATCGTTTTCTTAAATGGATCAGTACATGTACATTAGGAATTTATTTAATATCTGATGTGACAGATAAATTTATTTATTCTTTAGCAAAATATGTATTCTCTACATTAGAGATACGTTTGAGATATGGTTTTTTATTTATCTTACTGAGTTTTACTGGAGCTCTAATTCTTAGTTATCCTTTTGAACGGGCAAAAAATTGGCTACAAGATAAACTGAACGGAAAAAAATCCTTGGAAAGGAATGAATCTAATGTTTCTACTAAAATATATTGACTATTATACCATCAGTTATCCGGTAATTATGTCAATTTTATGGTCTATTGGTGCTTATTTTTCAAGAATAAACTATATTAAAATACAAGAAATGAATTTCTATCCTAAAGTTTCTATAGTTTTATCAGCATACAACGAGCAAGAAACAATTAAAGAGGCAATGGAGGCACTTGAGCAACTAGACTATCCCAATTTAGAAATCATTGTCGTCGATGACAAAAGTACAGATCAAACATTATCTATACTTAAAGTAATTCAAAGTAAGTTTGATATAACGAAACAGCTGAAAATTATTGCTCAAAAGCAAAATGCTGGAAAAGCCCATGCTCTAAATACAGCTTTAAGGAAAGTAACAGGGAAATATATGCTTGTTCTTGATGCAGATGCATTATTAGCAAAAGACTCGGTTAAATTACTCATTACTGAACTTGAAAAAAAACCCTTGGTTGGTGCAGTAACAGGTAAACCTGTTGTACGTAATCGATCTACCTTGCTAGGGAAATTGCAAACACTTGAATATATAGGAATTATTGATGGAATTAAGCGGACCCAAACATTTATGCTCGGAACAATCACTACAGTATCTGGAGTGATTGTTATGTATCGAGTTGAAGGGCTAAAAGAAATAGGAGGATTTAATACAGAAGTGATGACAGAAGACATCGATGTAACTTGGCGATTATATCAGAACGGTTGGCAAGTTACATATCATTATCACGCACTTGCATATATTCTAGTTCCAGAACACTATTTTAATTTATGGAAGCAAAGAAAGCGATGGTCTATCGGTGGATTAGAAGTATTAATATCTAACTTTTCTTGGGTTTTTAAGGAAGGATCTTTGAAATATAAATTGCTATTGACTGAAATGATATTGAGTCATTTATGGGGATGGAGCTTTTTATTGAGTACATTTAATTATATTATAGCAGTTTATTCCCATAAAGTATTAATTATAACGGGGAATATCATTATTTTATTTGTGTTACTATCAATTATTTTATTTTGGATTGGTATGAGTGGGGATAAACATGATAGTCAGCTTCAGTTTCAAGATAAAATAACAGTTCCTGTCTATTTGTTGTTTTATTGGTTTATAAACATCATTAGTGCTATTTTATCTGAATTTGTAGTCATCACAGGCCGTACAAGCAAAGGAAAATGGGAAAGCCCAGATCGAGGTGTTTAAAATGAATGAATTGATTATTAGAAAAAAAATTTTTTTACGTAATTTGTTTGCATCGTTTATTCTTTTTTTTTCATGGTTTTTATTTTTATCATTTCTGCTATGTATGTTCTTTTCAATAAGTGGATATTACTCAGATAGTATCAGTACATTATTTTTATTAATTTATTTTCCTATGACTCAAGTAAAAGAAATATTACATTTTATATTTGCTACTTTAGCTATTTATAGCTTGCCGACACTTATAGGAATTGTCAAGTTAACAACGAATAAAGAAAAAAAATAAACAGAATGAAGTATATATATTTCACTATTATTTATCTGATAGTTAGTACCTGCATTAAAAAGAAGTTTATAGGAAGTAAAGAAAAAAATTTTTTGTTATATGTTATAACCTGATGATGTTGGGGAGACGTTTTATATCATAAACGAGTATTAGAAGATAATATGATTGTAAATTCATTCTCAAAGATCTATAAAAATTATCAGTTATATTAAATCAGTATATTTTTATGTGAATTTAAACAACAGATGAAATATCTTAAAAAATGCGGGATGTCAATTTTTACCATGAAACAGTTTATTAAAAAATGAAGAAAAAAACTTAAAGTAAGGATTGCCATCCTTACTTTCGAAGATATAGAGGTCACATTATCTAACAATCAATACGTTTCCAATTCTATAAAAAAAGTTACTTTTTCTGTTTTTTTTAATACAGACAGAACAGAAAAGAATCTAGCTGAATCACAAATGGAAAGTTGAGATCAAATAGTAAAAGATACATCATACAAGGGAATTAAAAAAATAGATGATAAAAAAGTTAAATGAACAAATCAGGAGGTAGATATGACAATAAATAAGTTAGACTTATTAAGTAACTCGGCTAGGTATCAGTTAGATATCTTAAGAATTTTTGATGCACGTAATGGTCAAATTATATCTATTGAACTCTTAGTTGAATTACTTGGCATTTCTAAGTTTAAAGTTAATAAATATATTCTAGAACTAGAACAAGTTTTAGAAGAAACGACTTCAGCTCGAGTAATCCATCTGTCAAAAGGAGACATAGATATCTATCCCCTATCTAATGAAGTAATTCGTAAAATTCAACTTTATTATTTAAAACAATCAGATCTATTTTTACTCCTACATGAAATAGTACAATTCGAATCGACACCAGAAAAATTTTCACAAAAATTCTTTTTAAGCCGCTCAAAAGCATATATGATTAAAAATAAACTCGAAGATATCTTATCGGAAGCTAACATTCACATCAATGAAGGAAAATTAGTGGGTGATGAAATAACAATTCGTCGTGAAATATTTGCTATTTATTACTTTTTTTTTAACGGATTAGAGGCACCTTTTAATATCACTTTACGACACAATAAGCATGAGGTAATGGTAGTAATTATCCATACACTTAATTTAGATACGGTCATCACCCGATTAGTCAAATTAGAGTTATTTTTAAGTATTGTAATTTTAAGAATGATGAATAAAAATTATATAGAAACGATAGAAATTGAATTTTCTAACAGTCATTCAGAAAAAATCCAGCAACAATTAGAATTTATCCAAAAAAAATTACAAAAAATTGTGGCGATTCCTAAAGAGAAGCAAGAATACGAACAATTATGGCTATTAATTTTTTTATTAAGTGAAGAATGCATCTCATTAACAGATTATGCAACAATATTTAAAATTTGCCCGGATCTAAATGATTTAACGAATAAACAAGTGGACTGTATATTTCAAACTTTAAATCTTTCATTGCCTAAAACGGAACAAAAACAACGACGATTACAATTGTTTCAAGAGCTGAACCTTACAAATTTCAAGTTAGCGTTCGCCAGCTATTCACACCTAACATTTTATACTTTTGAAGAAGAACGGTTGCTTGCAGAATTATATCCTCAATTTCATCAAGTGGCAAAAAAATTTGTTGAAATGGCAAGAAAAAGTAATATTTACAATAAACAATTGATTATACAATCAGGTCTTTATTATGATTATATTTTTGCTATTATTTCTGTTATCCCACAAAAATACTTATTTGATAAAATTTATATTTGTGTCGATTTTTCTCAAGGGTCATCTTATACTTCTTTCATTGCAGAAACTATTAAAATATTTCAAAGTCTAAATATTGAGATTCAACAGAAATTGAATAATCAAACACAATTATATGTAAGTGATCTAATGATCGATAAATTAAATTGTCCTCAAATTATTTGGAAAAATCCACCAAGTGATTATGACTGGTTACTCTTTGGTGAAATGCTGATAAAAGTGAGCAATAAAAGTGGAATTTAGCTCTTTAATCGTTAACTGGATGCTAGTATCTACTTTTTTTATTAAAAAATGATATTAGATGAAACTTACTGTGCTTTTTTTTCGTCATAAATTATAGAAAAACGAAAGAGAGGCAACGCTATGAAAAGATTATTAATAGCTATATTCGGTACCTTGATTCTTGCTTTATTAGTGGGTATTCCATATAAATACTTGATGAATCAAGTTCATTGGAAAGACCAAAAAACTTTTGAAACGCAAATTAAAAAAATAATTAAAACAGAATTGTTTGATTGTGACATAAACCAAATTGAAAAGTCAACGAGTGGTGATAATCAATACAGTAAATATTATATGTACTATTCTACGTCTGAAAAGGAACATATTATAAAACAATTGGGAGCTCAAACAAAGGAGGCTTCGAAGCAAATGAAGGATTCTCGGTCAATGGTTCTTTCATACGTCAACGAACAAAAGGTGAATGATAAGATTATTAATCGACAATTAGTGACAAAAAAATATGTTTGGGATGAAAAAACAAAGTGTTTAAATTATTTTGGCGAAGTGAAAGCAATCGCGGAGATACTTTTATCCCAAAATCGAAATAACTCACGATTAAAAGATATTATCAATGATGAAGGAGATTTTCTAGCAATAAAAAGAATCATACAAGAACAAGTACTCGACACACATGCTAGTTTAAAATCAATACTGGATGATGAAAAAATAAACCAAGTGCTCATGGATGATTTTTTAACTAATAGTAGTAAAATTACCATTTTTCCTCATTCATTAGAAATTATGTTTGATAAAGAAATTGTTGGAATGAAAAAAATAAATGTAAGCTTTGAAAAAGTATTTCCATTTATTAATCCGGAAATCGCTTATGATAGAGATGTTTCTACAAAAGCACCATAGCGAATTAAATCTGCAATTAAAACGGAATCAATGATGTCATTCTTACGTTTTCGGATTTCAGTTCCTTTACGCCAACCGTCAGTTTGAATTGGGTTAAGGACGTGAATTAAAAAATCGTTCTCCTGTAAAAAAGAGAAAGCAGACAACCAATAATGCCCAGTAGCTTCCATGCCTATGGTGAAGTCATCCGGAGAAGAAGCGAAAGTATACATTTTTTTAAGGAGTTTTTCTCCACCTTCAATGGTATTTGGGAAAGAGAAGCCCTTAAACATAATCTTTCCTTCGTCATTCATAAGAGAAGCAACATGCGAACGTTTCCCGATATCAAGTCCAATATAAAACATATGCGTACCACCTTTAAAAGAATTTGGATTGAAATCCACTCAACTGAGAAGCGTTACTACCTTGTTCTAGATACGGAGTAAAGCCAAAAGGCTTTCAACATCTAACTCATTCGTAAACAGCTAAACAGAGAGAGGTGTCAGTCTTTCGATGACGAGCTCATAGGCTCAAGGAGAAAACGACATAACCTCTCAATCCAGTATTTATATTATCTCAAATTTATTGAGTTAATACCTAATAAAAATAACAATGGTTTATAAGGTTCTCCAGTAAAATCGGAAGATAAAAACCTTAAATATAATATACAAGGAGAATTATGTCAATACTGCTTAGAGTAAATAATCATAGACTAAGAGAAAGGAAATACTATATCTTTCTTACCTTGTTTAGTTTTTTGATAATGCTGCTATTTTCTAAGTCTTCTCCACTCTATTTTATAAATGATTGGGTAGATGCCAATGCTTTTTTCTCTGTGGGTAAAGGAATAGCACATGGACAAGTACCGTATAAAGATCTATTTGAACAAAAGGGAATCCTTTTGTATGTCATCCATACAATTGGCTATAAGTTGAGTTCCACTTCTTTTTTTGGAGTCTACTTATTAGAAAGTATTTCATTTACTATTTCAATGATATTCTTTTTTAAAATTTGTAGTTATTATTTTTCAGAGAAAATCGCTTGTGTGATTACTTTTTTATCACCAATAATTTTGTTAAATAAGGAGTATTTTCGCGCAGGAGATAGTGCTGAGGAGTTTGCCTTTCCTTTTGTCTTTGGTCTTTTATATTTAATCATATCTATTTCTAACACTGACAAAAGAATAGAAGGGAAACAATATTTCATCCAAGGATTATTCATGGGGTGTGTATTTTGGATAAAATACACTTTAATAAGTCCATGGATTGCTTTTTTCTTCTTTTTTGGGATCAATTATTTAATAAAAAAAGATTTTCACCAATTATTTAAAGCAATCATTTGTAGTACGATGGGATTTTTGTTAATTAGTATGCCAATCATTTTATATTTTTGGATTAATCATGCGCTATATGCCATGTATTTTGTTTATTTTAAATTCAATATGGTATTATATCCACAATTAGTTAACCAAGGCAATAATATAAATATAACTAACCGATTTTTTAGTACTTTAAGAATATTTATTACTTTAATGTGGGCTAATAAAATTCTTTTATCTATCTTATTGATAGGATCTATCTATCTATTATTTACAAAGACCATTTTTAAGCGACTATTTTTTAAACTATTATGGGTACTCTTAGTTTTGTGTTCCAACTTTTTTATTTTTTATGGAGGTATCCCACTAAAATATTATATTTTACTGGACTTAGTAATATTACTAGTTGGATTTTTAGGTTTCTGTATATTATTGAGAGATTTAGCCACTCGATATAAACTACAAAATCCTATCGTAATTAATTCTATATTATCGGTTATAGTCGTTCTGAGTGTTCTATTAATGATAAATTTTAATGATACATTTAAAGACATGCGTTTCTTTACAAATCGTTCCGGGGTTCAAATAAAAAATTCTGAAAATACAAATCCCAATGCTGAAGCACCAGCCCAGATAGAATTTGCTAAGTATTTAACAGATAAGAAGAATGTAACTCTGTTAAATTATCAGTTTGTGGACTATGGTTTCTCGGTAATACCAGATATTGTTCCAAATGTTAAATACTTTATGAATATAAATATTCCTTACAAAGTTTATCAAGAAAGTATGGATCAGCAAAACAAATACGTGGAAGAAAAAAGAACAGATTATGTGATAGCTGGTCTAAAACTGAACGAAGATGTCAATAATTTTGGGACGCCTTGGCTTCACTGGAATTATCGTCCGGTTGCTGTTCATGTACAGCAACGTGAGGAAAGTATTGTGAAATATGTTCTTTATGAGAAAAAATAGAAAGTAGTGTCTGTTAAACCTTCTTTTTTGTACAATATTATTTTCTTTTTGGGTTCACTGGAACATACTTACAGAAAATAGTGGCAGAAAACCGAGCAACCACTTGAAGATCAAGTTAGTTGTTCGGTTCGTTTGTTTAACTTTTTCAATTTCTATCGATTAATTTCATGATAGAATGTTCCTGTAGGTATCTGATTGGTAGCAAGAATCTCTTTAACGGAATGTTCGCTACTTCTATATATTCGAACCGCAATATCTAATTTTTCTTGTGCTACTTTTTAATTCAATAAGTACAAAAATCTACATGTTTATATCTCTTCCCATGCATTGGAGAACTCTTTATCCCTAAACAAAGAAGCTAGTCCACTTATTTGCTTTAGTCGCAATAACTCATCTTTATCCATGCCTAAATTAGTCATGATCCATTGGTTACTTAAACCAGCTTCTACTAAATTTTGAATTATAACAACCATTGAATCAATATTATGTGTACCTCTAGCTCTATTATGTCGAATAGTACTTGCGACTCTTTCGGATAAGGGTTTATCAATAATACTTACAGGTAAACATCCTCCTTCTCTCTCATATATTTCCTTTGAGTTTTTCATCACTAAAAATCGATGATAACCATCTACAATTTCGTAATAGTCTTTTTCAGATGAGTAATAGCATACAATGGGCATTGTGTATCCATCTAACAAAATAGATTGCTCTAACAATTTAAATTCTACATGTGCCACTACATTAGGATTATAATCGTTTGCTTGTATTTTTTCTATGGGAATTTTTTTCACATTATAAATGGGACTCAAATAGTGTTTTTGGTTTGCCATTGTTTCATCGCCTCTTTTTGTTTTTGTAGTTCATCTTTTGTTTGAGAAAACCCCATATATCGACAAGATGTATCATTTTTTAAAATAGTTATACACATTCTTTTGTAAGAGGGTAACAATCGAAAGAATTTTGTACCTACAGTATCTGGATATGTGTCAAAACGTATCCAACGATATTCTGATTTATATCGCCTATTGTTTTTGGGTTTCCCTAAATCTTTAAACTTGATAGTTGTTTCTTTTAATTCTTCTACAACAGTTTTTGGGAGTGCACCTCCCGTATTTAACCAATAATTTTTAGAAGAATGAAATTTTTTTAAATAAATACTTCGTGTATAATCAGGTAATGTTTCTAATAGAAAATTTACATATGTTTTCCATTTATGCCCTTTTAGAAGCAAAACATTTCGAAATCCAACAGCTTTGGTTCCACCATAAATAGCTGCAAAATTTGCACCATTTACGCGACCCAATAAATTACCCCAAGTATCAGGTTCAATTGCTCTATAAAGCTTTAGGGCATGAACCCCGCAGTCATGAAATGGATTAGCTACGCGCATATCATGCAATGGCACTCCAGCATAGTAATACAAATCATAAATTTTATTATATTTCCATCCGAACCGTCCATAAGCTATCCAAACATCTTCAGTCCTCCAATCATACAAAGGATAAAAATTAAAAATATTATGATATACCCGCTTACTATACTTAACCGTTCCAAACATTGTTTCAGTATTTGTTCTTGTAACAGTATGATAACGGTGCAAGCTTTCTTGTGCTCGCATACCAATTAAAACAGCAGTCCGTTTTGCTGCTTCTTTCTCATGCAACCATTTACTTAGCTTCTGTTGAAAAATATAATCCTTCATGCCAATCTGAAAAAAATCAAATTTATGGTTTTCTAAGGTAATTGCATTATTAGGAGGTTGATTGACCCAAATTTCTCTTTGTTGCGGATCCCAGGGCATCCAACTAGCTTGATACATTGAGACGCCACAAGATGCAGTTATTGGCAAACAAATATGATAATACTTAAACTCAGAGTATTTGCCCATACAGTGGTTTACATAGTCTATTGTTTTACTGTATCCGCCTTCATAATCAATGTGATAAACTGAAACAGTTTGTGTACATCGCTGTTTTTTGTAATAGTGATAGAGTAGTTCTAGTAATAAACCGGAATCTTTCCCTCCAGAAAAAGCAATGACAATATGATCAAATTTTGAAAAAATATACTCAAATCTTTTTAAAGTTGCTTCATAGACGTTAATATTTAGAATTTTTTTCATAAATATTCATCCTTTTATTTATTATGGCATCTTATATTTAACATAGAAGTAAAAGTATCATTTTATAACTTACTGTATATAACCATTACGTATGTGCTTTACAATTAAATTCTCCATATTTTCCATAGAATGATAATTTTTTGCTTTTTATTCAGATTAAAAAAAGTATATGAATAATAAGAGAAAGCTATTTCTATATTTTAGTATACTATAAATAACGTAAAGAACAAGTAATGATCCAAGATCAAACAAAACTGAGAGTAGAAGATTAAATAAAGGTTTATTGACATTCTTAAAAATCAAATGAAAACCTCTTAGAGGAAAAATGGCCGATTGTAAAAAAATGAAACATAAAAAAATAGGTTTGCGAGTGATATTCAAACAGTCTAACTTACGGATTAAAATAATTGAAATTGTAGCGATCGCCAAACAGAACAAAAAAGAAGTCTACAGGGAAGCAGAAAAAAGATTAGGTAGATAGAAATAAACTATCATTAATTTACAAAGGAGATCAGAAAATTTTTAGTTTTGATCCTTTTTAACTTGCTTATTTCATAGTTATTTCAGCTGTTCACTTAATTATGCTCATCAAGATATTTATGAGTATATTCTAAAGAGATAAAAAAGCGATTTTCTCAATAATAATATAATTGTAATGATAGAACATGGAAATATATCGAAGTTATAAATGTAACATAATCAGATTGTGTCACATTCGTTAAAATAGCTCCATCCTTAGAGGCTCTAAGAGGAAATCACTTTTCTTTTGGAGTCTTTTTTCTATAGCTTGTTTAAATGTGACTTATTATCTGTTATAATCGTATTAAGTAACATTTGAGAGGGGGCTAAAAATGAAGAGCGTAGAACCGATTCGTGACAAAAAAAAGATCGATGCCATGAAGGCAATTTTGGCTTCCGGAAAATATGGACAACGAAATTTGGTGCTTTTTTCAATCGGGATCAATACAGCGTATCGAATCTCCGATTTAAGACAGTTGAAATTAAGTGATGTGTTAGAAATTTCCCGTGGGCGGGTGATTGTCAAAGAACGTCTGGCCATGAAGGAACAAAAAACAGCTAAACACAATTCGGTCTTCATTTCGAACAAATTACGGAAAGTGATTCTCGATTATGTTCAATCAGAATTTCCTGAGCAGCTACAAACACAAGACTTCAGTAAGTATTTGTTTCCAAGTAGAAAAGGAGCAGATACGCCTTTGACCCGACAAAGCCTTTGGCGGATCATTCATGAAGCAGGTACGGCGGTTGGCTTGAAAGA
>JARJEE010000052.1:0-14602 GCA_030180105.1 Hyles lineata
GCGATGCTATCCTCCTGATCAAAGACACTGACACCAAAGGTCAAATAGTCCTCCTGCTGCCAAACCTGCCACAAAGCCAGCCCATGCGTAGATTGCTAAATCTTGTGGTGCTAGGGTCATTGCATAAAGCACCCCTAACAAAATACCCGCAATCACATTGATCACGGGCAAGAGTTTGTACTCCTTCATTTGTGTTTTAATTAACCCTGTGACACCGACGACTAGCGGTGTAATAATACTTGAAGCAGCTAAGATTTCTGTCATTTTATTTTCTCTCCTTTCCAATTTGCTTAAAAATAGATCTGATTTGTTCTTCGATAATTGAAAGCCGATTGCCATACTCAGCATGGCTTTTTTCTACACGGATGATCGTCTTTTCTAATTTCCCTAACGTGTGATCAAGTTTCGTGAACATCGCATAAAATTTCGCCACGCCCACCATCAACGATCCACCGAGTGTTAGGATGATCCACCGAGTGTTAGGATCGCGATCCATTCTCCGATTGTAATTCCCTCCATAAGTACCCTCCTATTCTGTTTATTACACACAAAAAGCGCACTCCTTTGAGTACGCCTTTCTAACTTTTTTTGTAGTTTTTCAAATCAAACCAAGCTGTCTCAAATAAGCAACCATCCGCTCAGCTATTTGGCCGTATCCATCATTTGTTGGATGAACGCCATCTCTTATATTCACTGAGCAATCAATAGAAGCATTGATTGCTAATAAATCGACTTTTTCACTATTTGAAAACGCATTGATCATACTTTGCACCGCTAAGTGATTATTCAATCGATATCGCCATTGAACATATCGAGTATCTAGATAAGCTGCTCCAAACGTATCAATATTTTCATTTGGAGGAGTAGGCAAGTTTATAAACAACCTTGATATTGTCATCAACACTCTTAATGCTAGATGCTATAAAATTCAAATCAGCTATCATTGTTTGTACGATGTTAGATACTGATGCATCGCTAGATGAGTAGAAAACATCATTTATTCCTAATTGGATAAATACTGCATCAGGCGTTTCAATATCATTTTCAGTCAAATAATAAGCGAAATCAAAATCATTCGTAGCCGGATTAAAGAATAGATTACCCTCTCCTGTTTGTCCGATAGTCGGAGAACTTCCACCCAGAACGACCTTCATGCTTATATGGTTCTACCCCTTGAGTTCCAAGTAATGGTAAATTTTTCCCCTAATTCTTCCATCATTTTTTCTCGACACTATTCCGTTCATATCGTTTTCAGATCTGATCGTACTGTCACCAATCAACAAAGCTTTTACAATGTGTTTCTCGGATTATTAGTGACGATAGAAATAACTTTCGAATTTAGCAACTCGCCATTTTTGTCATATACTTCAAAATTCAGAGACCCGTTGCTTTGGAAAGTTTCGCTATAGCCGTTTCTTTTTTGCAAACCACGTCCATAATTTATTCGAACAGTCATCAACTGGGTGTTTCAACAGATTTTTGAGTATAAATGTTACAATGGTTTTGAAGCTGTAGTATAGATAGTCGGTGGCAAATTAATAGTCACTTTTTCTTTATAGGTTTGCTCTCTTACTGTCACATGTTTTAAAAACAACTTTCATACGGCTCGAAAGGAGTTGCCTCTGTACCTTTCTCAACCTGAGCTGAGCGAACTGTGTTTGTAAACGGTGTAACTCTGATTAAATAAGGTGCTGAAGTAGCTTCTAAGGTTAGGTTTTGATTTAGACTCTATCGTTCCACCATTTAATTCTTCCATAATCCATTGTGTATCGATAATAGAACCTTATTCCGCTTAATGTTATTTCACTTCCATCTACAAGAATATAGTCGCTAGTAACAATAGCTGGCGTTAGCCATTATTGTTCCAGTTGTTGGATTGATATATCCACTAACAACATCTTGATTATTAAACATGTTTTACCCATATCAGCAAATGCTAATTTATCAACTGGTATTGTTTTATCTAATAGGTACTTGTTTCCGTCCATAGGTTCAATTTCTAATTCTGGAATACTTAGTTTATATTTTTCATATGTTGTTGGAATTGGTCCTAATTCTATTTGGAATATTGATTCTCTTATTTTCGCTACCCCAACTTGAGAAATAACAACGTTCCTTCGGGAATAGTTATTGCTCCACCTTGCCCATTTAGAAAATACTACTCCGGGTCCAGCATTATCTTTCATATTTCCTTTAAAGAAGGCTATATAAGCTCCCAAGATACGTACCACGTTTGCCCAGGCTTGCATCTGAAAAATCCTGCATGGAATAAATGATTCGTTAGAAACCCAAGTCCCGTTTGAACTTGCGTAATAACCATTATCAATTTTTAGATTAGGATTGAATTTGTTTTTTCCTGATTGAATAAATGTAGTTATATCAGGCCCAACTGCATTATCAGTAAGCTGTCCTTCTAAAAATTGAACTTGCTACTATATTTTCAAAACCAATAACACTATCTTTTCCAACAATCGGGACACTTCCACCAGTCATAGCTTCTCTAACCGGCTGAGATAGCATGTCTAACGTTATTTCGCCTACACTCGTTCTTATTTACCTTCCCCGTTTCAACAAGGCTCAATCTAGGAGCGTATCCATTTTCTATCTTACCTAATGATTCTTCAATTCTTTAGCCATAGCCTCTATATCAAATGCAGCAAGATCCGATTCAATTTGGTCAATTCGATTTTCAAATTTAGTGATATCATGATCGATATCTGCTACTTGTTTCAAAACCAAGTTCCGTAGGTCCTCAAATCTCTTGACATAAAACTGCGCCATCTCTTCAAGATCCTGATCTATCCAAGATTCTTGAAATTCAGTACTAATTGCCGGATAGTCTAACGATTGACCATTGGAAAATTCAACAAAGACATAAACGATCACGGAGCCAGAGTATGCATAGATATCGTTTGGCAACATCACATTTACTTTTCCTTCTTTAGGATCTTCGATTGTGATCGATCCATCGGAACTTTCAAAAATGACTGATTGTCCTGCAGCAACAAAATCAAACCCTTAAAATAATGTTGGCTTCCGACAGGTCCAACGGCTCCCATTAAACTGAAAATTGATCGTCTTTTTGGCGACTCGTTGATCATAACTAAAAAACTCTGTATTGGTGGACACAGGAGACGTGCGTTTCTCCGCTGTTTTGTTCAACGTAATCTCACTCGTTATATAGAGTTCTTCCATCCTATCTCTCCTTTCAAATCTTATCTTGTAAAACCTATTATTCTTTCTCAACATTTATCCTTATGCTGTTAGAACTTCTTTAATATATACTTGATCAACGCCCCATGCATTCACTGAGCTGGTCGTAAAATTAGTTTCTGTCACAAGCGTTACTCGATCGCCGGCATTAAATTTTCTTGCCATGAACCATCCAACATCATTCCGCCAATTTAACGTTCCTGCTATACCAGCTACACGCAGTCACTCGCTCCGTTCACACGCATTCCAAGATAAGCATAATAGCTGGCATTGTTCGTTTGGCATGTAAATTTCCCTGTGAATTGGAGTGTACAATCTTTTAAAATCGTTAACGTTTTAGTATCTTCAGATAATGAAAAAAAATTATTATTTTTGGAACGATTATTATCATAAGCATACGGTCTACCCCAATTTAAAACAGTGCCATTTGAAACAGGCACTCCTGCTAATCGTCCACCATTTAACGTAATACCAAAGGTTTCTTGGGCTAAGCTGTTACCGTTGTGTAAAGGTCGTTCATGGAAGTTCTTCCTCCCTTTAATTTCTTGCGGTTCCGCTGTATTCACATAATTCTCCGCCCTCATTTCCTCTATCCAAGGCGAAATTGTTCCATCTTTTAATGTCAATCTGCGTGCTGCAAACTGCATATCTTTGTCCGAATAAACAAATTGAATACTATCCGCCGATTGTTGCCCCGCTTCTTTACCTGGAACTGAAGTAACAATAACTCCACTCTCTTTCAAGTTTTCGGGTAATTGATCATAGTCTGTCATCAACTTAGATTCCTCTATACTTAAGGAAATCGTTCCACTAAATTTCGATAATGTTAGATATGATGTCGGAGTCGGCGTTAAATTTTTTAGACTTAATGATCGACCATTATCAGCTGTCAATTTTACTCGCTGAAATTGAGAGGCTGTTTTCTCAATCTCATCTAGTTGGCCTTGAACTTTTTCTAAAGAGTCTGTTGCATTACTGGCTATTACATCAATCTCTTTTTTTGCATTAGTAGCCGTATCATTTAACGAATTTTTAATCGAAGTTGACTCTTTCGCTAAGTCTTCTTTTGCAGCTGTTACTTTCTTATCTATTGATTGATCAGCTTGAGTTACTTTTTGTTGAATATTGTTTTCATAGGAATCCATTAATTTTTCAAGATTATTTATTTCTGCGTCGATTATCGCTAATCGTTGTATCAGATCATCTTTTATCCTATCTCCTACTTCTTCTGTGATTTTATCTATTTCCAAACTCTGGATTTCTAGTTGAATTTTTTCTAAATCATCTAATATTTCTTTCAGTTGTTCCCAAGCTGGTTCCTTCATTAACTCTTCGACTTGTGTGTTCAATTCATCTAACGTTTCCTTTGACGCTTCTCTTACATAAGATAATTCTTTCTCTTGAATTTGTCTGATTTCTTCAATCAACTTATTGAATTCAACGATAATTAATTCTGCTTCTGGTGCTGTCATGTCAACAGTGCCTAAAACTTGCAATGAAAAATCTTGTGTGGTCGCTTTTTGATTCTGCTGAATGATAGAAAAATGAGCTAGATGATAAAAACCAATATGATCAAAACAATTTTTGGGAAATGTGTAGGTAAATCTTCCTGAGGGAGCGTCTATTGAAGAAACCCCATCTGTATTAGAGATTCTCGAACCACTGGGCGTCATACCTTCAAACTTTATCGTTGTGTTCGCTAAATTAAAAGGTTGCCCCTTATTAAAGATATGGACACGTACATTATTCATTCCATTGTCACCTATGCGTCCATAAATAATCGGGTTTACTCGATAGTCAATTGTCGTTTTAGCGATGTCTAAATATAGATCATATTTCATTATTCACCCCTCCACTCTTTCCATAATAAAATTCAATTTTTCTTCTAAGCTTTCTATACGTTTTTCTTGATCTTCGACAATTTCAATCAATTCTTGATTAGTTTTTGTATTTAAATGGATCTGCTTTGTTTGATTGATCAGTAAATAATGTGAACCTTCTTCTGCATTTTGTTCTTGTAAAAATGCAGAACTTTGTGCCGCAATACCAAATTGTTTTCCTTGAGGATTTTTTCTGGCTACAACATTTTTTTGAATGGAAATTTCTGGACTATCATCAACACCAATTTCTTCTACTACTCTCTTTTGACTGGGCCTGTAATCTTCTTTCCATTCAAAATCTATCACTTTAATTTTTTTAGTTTCTTTAATTCCATTTACTTTTGAAGGGGTAATATTTTTTTTCAATCGAATGTCTGATTGTCCTGTAATAGAAAAACCATTCATATGAATATTTGAATACACTTGATAATTCACATTATTGGAAACCGTAAAGCTTCCAGCACGAACTCGACAATTCAACAATTGTGCTGTTTCAATGTGATGGTTATTAAAGAGTGTTCTTGTTTGATCTATTCGCGCATTACTACCACTGTGAACAATTAAACGGTTTGTATAAAGACTATTGTTGCTTGACTGTGAACCCAAAGCTACATTACTCCCATTGACTGCAGAAAAATGCATCTGCCATTGACCAGTTCCGGCATTGGTTCCTGCTGCTAAAAGACCCGATTGGACGCCTGATTCGTTAAAAAAGGTGATACTAGCCCTACCTAGCCTCATTGCTTCTCTGTTATTTGCATGATAAAAAGTAAACGAATTTCCTGACAACAACATCTGTCGAATATTTGAAATAAATGACGTGATTTCTCCATTTTGTAATAACAGTCTTCGAGAACTACCGGTTGTCTCAAAAGTACTTCCTGAAATTGCCACCCCTATGATGTTGATTGCCCTTAGCGTTCCTGTAGTTATTCTATCTGCAACAATCGCACCATTATTGGTCATTGCTAAACCGTAATTACCATTGTATCCTGTTGAACTAAATCCTAATCCACCAGCATTCCATCGCCATACATTACGTGCTGTATTGATATTTTCCGTATCCATGATAAGTATCTCTTGCGGTTCCGATAAGGACGGATGTATAACCACGTGTCCTTTTGGTGGATTATTTAAAATATTGGAAGCTTCTTTTTGTGCCTGTTGCAGCCATTTTATTCCATTTTCTAATCGTTCTCTCTCTTTTTCTTGTTCTTTGATGGATGAACTCATCGTGCCTCTAATATCACCTATTTCTAATGAATCATACTCATCTAAAAGAACGTTCCAGACTGTGCCAACTATTTTTGCTGTGGTATTAATCTCAAGTTCATTAAATGCAACTGTTACTATATCGCAAAGCTCTAATTCCTCTAATAAAGCATGTTGTTCATTCATTGTCGCTTTAGCTAAATCGACATACTTTAGCTTAAGATTCACATGTGGCACGCCAACTTGATTATTTTGAATAAATTGCGTTGTTAACGTTCTTAATTCTGCGACCGATTGAGGCTCTTTATCACTGAAATCGACCATTTGAATTAGCCTGTCCGGAAATTTATCTAGATGAGGGCCATCAATATAAATTTCCGGAAGTAGTAATACTTCTCCATCTTTTTCAGGATCTCTTGCATAGGGATAGACCGACGTATATGTGCTTGCAATACTATTTTCTTGAACCAAATCTTTCAGATTTTTTCCGTAAGAAATGACCACTCCTGAGTTTTTCCCAGCACTACTCATTAATCGAATGTCATTGTTATCAAAGATATATTCTCCACCGAAATTTTGTAAGATTGAACCCTGCTTTCCACCTAAAGCTTCTTGTGCATTTTGAAAATGGCCAATTTCCGAAAAATCTATTGAAGCGTTTGTTCCCACATCACTATATACTGATAGATCTCGTCGGGGTACTAATAAATTAAGCCATTGATTTAAAGCGAATTGAGCAGATACTCCAGAAAACTGGCTCCCTTTCAGAATGCCAGTTTTACCCACGATTGCACTGATATGTTCAGCATAAATCGTTACAATACCATTTTGTGGTTTAGTTACCCTTACAATTTCAAATCGTTGGCTTTTTGATCGTTTTCCAGGACCTACATCTGCTACAACCTTTTTCCCTGGTTCTAATTCTTTAAACAAAGGAGAAAACATTGGATAAGTGAAAGTCAAAAATGGAAAATCATTTCTAATCCTCGTTACCAACACTTTTCCTGCATGAATTAAAGGTCCGATTCCTAATGTTGTATAGTCATTATTGTTCTTATTATATAAAATAGGTATGCTCATATAGCTATCGCCCTCCATCTAGGTGTGATTCGCACATTAGTCAACTGATTAGTAAATGTGATCGTAGTCAGCCCAGGGTTTAATATGGGCGGATGGTAGCCATCTGTATGGATAAGGATACTGCTTGAAAGATTGATATTTCCTTCTCGATAGGCTAATCCGTTCTCACTATCTATTGTGACTAAACCTGTTCCTGCGGAACGCAAAATACGGTATTGTCTCCCACCTATACTTAATGTCGCATCTGAAGTAGCGTTATAGTGGAATTGAATAAGGGGATATGCAATTTCTAGCTCTGGATTTTCAAGCTGAATACCACTTTGAATACTTCTAGGTTGCAATCCGTCTATGCTATACATTACAGGTGCAAAGCGAAAAGGAATTCGTATATCCATCCAATCTTTTGACTGATCAGCAATAGTTATTTCTTCATAACAGATCGCTTGATACATATAGTTAGGATTTAACGATAGAAAGAAAGGTTGATAATTTTTTGGCTCTTTTATCCAACGATTGATTGTTTGTAGTTGTTGCATAAGTGATTGATCATTTTGTCGTTGTATTTCAACAGGAAATATTTTTCTGATATCTTTGTAACGGTTCTCACTATAAACCAAACTTCCTTGTCGAGCGTCAACTTCTTCAAATTGAAGTGCTGTTTCCGGTGAAACAAAATAAATGTCATCCAAAAATGTCATTCGGTGTTGTAGTGATGACTGTCCATTAAATTCAAAATAGGGTTCGTTAGACATCTCTTAACGTCCTCCTTAATTCATCAGTTGTATTCTGAGCTAAATCTTTTGCTAACTCCTCGATGTCACGATCATCAACGATTGTGATTTCGCCAAAATGTATATCAATATGAGGAGTGCTATGGATCGTTTGATTAGTAGTACGTGATTCATTTGTAGAAACTGGCAGAGCTCGACCAAAACCAGCGTTTCCTGCAATCGCAACCGACTCGGCTTGAATATTCGGCAAAACAAGTTGTGCGCCCAAATCCTTAATGGCATCTAACGCTAAATGCTTGAATCGCTCAATCCCTTCGCCAATACCAGCAGGAATCCAACGTCCCACATCCATCTCCATCACCTTCGATGGCGAATTGATATCTAAGGCTCGCTGCATCGTTTGTGCCACTTGATTAGCGATGGAAGCTGCAGTGCTAAGAACTTGAGCTTGCCCGGCAATCAAACCATTATTTAAGCCAATCATAGAGTTTTGGCCAATGCGATAAAACTGATCAGGTAGATGATTCATTTGATTGGGCATCTGTTGTGCACCCTCACGGATAGTGTCATTTGCACCCCGCATCCCCTCACGATAGGCCTGATTTGATTCACGCATGGCTACTGTGGCAATCTTAGGAAGACTTTGTAAAGTTTTATCTATTTCATTAGTCAGTTTTTCAAAAACTTCCTGCATTTTTTTAGATCCCTCATTGGATGTTTTTACCATCTCTTCCGTCATTTTATTGATTTCAGAAACTGCCTGAGGGGCGGTATCAGCGATACCTTGGCTTGTACCTTTACCTACCTTTTCTCCATGTTTTTGGTATTCTTGCTGATTCATGTGTGTGGAAATTTCATTCCCTGGCACCAGTGCAATTTCTTTTGCTGCTTTTTGGACAGCTCCTTGACTATCCTTTATTCCTTTGGCAGATCCTGTACCAACATCTTGACCATTTTTATTGTAATTACTAGCAGTCATTTCGTTGTTTAAAATATTTTCTGGAACCATCGCAATCTCTTTTGCTGCAGATTCTACTTGTGGTTTTCCTTCACGTACACCTTGACTTGTGCCTTCACCAACAGGATGCCCCAGAGAAATATATTTATCGATCCCCACGGTTTCTCTAATCGTTTGTTCAGGAACATTAGCTACTTCTTTAGAAGCTACTTCTTTAGAAGCTTCTTCTACTGAAGTAATATTATCTAAAATTCCTTGCCCAAATTTTATTGGTGGTGCTGCACCCATTGAGGCGTAGTCTGTTTGTTCTAGCTGAGACCCCATAACTCTCTCTGGCGTTTGAGCAACTTCCTTTGCTGCTTCCTCTACTTTGGGGGTTGCTTCTACCATCCCATCCCCAATTTCTTCGACAGGTTGACGTCCCCACTGTGCAAAATCTCGACCCTCTGTTCCTCTGCGTAAAGATGCCTCACTTTTTTCTGGAACTAATCCAAATTTTTCAGCAACAGTTTCCGTTTCTTCACCAACGATATTTGCCATACTCGCCATCGCTTGCTTCATCGTTGCATCCGCAGTCCCATTTAAATCACTAATGTGCTGTTGTGCTGTTTCTGGTAATTTACCTAATTCAAGATCTAAATTTTCAACAAACCACGCCGATTGTTCAGCTGACATTTTTGGTAGGTCCTCCATATGAAGACCCATTTGTTCCAGCAGGCTTTTTGTATGTTCTCCACCTAACTCCGCTAATGAACCAAGATTCAGCCCCATCTCATCAACCATTTGCTGTGTTTGAAGCGCACCCGCCGGGCCTAGCTTTTCAAGTTGCATAATAATGCCATCATCTACACCGGCCTTCGCCAAAATGGCAACATTGGTCGACCACGTTCTCATAGCTTCAGCATTTTTTTGTAGATTTTCCTTCATTTGATCTAAGCTGATTGCTTCTTGTTGTTCAATCTGCTTAAAAGCATTACCTGATTCTTCTACCAGCTTTTTGTACATGCTATTCATTGATTCCAAGGCAGCTTGTTGTGCATCAGATAGAATATTCCATGAATCAATCATCTGAGAATTAGCTTCTGAGACGGTCTCTGCGACTGCTCGTCTTTTCTCTTGCTCCTCCGCGTACAATTGATTTCGTTCGGATTGATTTTCAACAAGTAAACTTTGAAGTTCATCTTCCTTCTGGGACAGTCCTTCCAGCGATTCTTTGACTTTTTTCTTTCCATCCACGCCAGATTCTGAGGCTTCTTGCTCCAATCTCATACGTTCTTTGGCTACTTCAGTTAATGACGATTCAATGTCTGCAGCTTCTTGATTCAACGTCTTTTGTCGTTCGGTTAGCCGATTGACTTCTTCCATTCCTTTAGAAGCTTCAATCCGTTTGTTTATTTCTTCTGTGGTTGCATTAAGCAGGCCTGTTTCTTCATCGTAAGAGAGATTTAGACCAGTCACTGAGTTATTCAGTTCATCAACTGTATCAGCCATCAATTTTTTATCCGCAGCTGATTTATCTTCAATTGCTGAAAGCCTTTGTAATTCGGCTGCTAAATCCTTGTTTCTTTCTGTATTCGACTCGATCACTTTTGCTTGTGATTCAAATTCTTTTGCACTGGACTCAGTTGACTTTCCTACGCTATCAAGATCGCCTTTTAATCCATCTAATTCATTAGCTAATTCTTTGGCCGCTTTTCGATTATCATTCCAACTCTTAAACAAAGCCGCCCCTATTACCGCAGCAGCGCCCATGGCTAACCCAACGCCGCTTGTGGCCATTTTCAATGCTGCCGTCGCTATTGTTTTCGCTTTAATAGCTACAGTATGCAAATTGACCGCTGCCGTCGATCCTGCCTCCAGTGCTTTTGATTTAGCTGCAGCGCTAAGATGAGATTTTTCAGCTACGGTCATTGCTTTGGTAACTGCAGTAGCTGCTGTTTTAGCACCGGTTAAGGTTTTAATCGAGGCAATAAAACCTCGAGTATACAATTCCGCTTTTTTTATGATCATGTAGCCTGCGATTGCAGTAGTCACACCGATAATCGCTGGCGCCAAGATTACCGATGATTCTTTAAGGTCGATCATTCCGCCAACCATTGTATCGATTGCTGACACAACAGGTGGAACCACGCCAGCTACACTGTTTAACACACCCTCGAAAGTTTTCCCGAATCCTTGAACGTTTTCTTTCATTGAGCCAAAGCGAGTTTTGCCAAATGCCTCATCCATAGATTCGATAATATTTGCTGTTCCTCGGCTTGTTGCAGTAGCCATATTGGCAAATGATCCTGCCCAAGTATCACCAGCTTGTTGCGCCATCCCAGAAACCGAGGTGAATTCATTCCCACCATCACGCATAGCCTGTTCAACCGTATCAAAAAACTCATTGGCACTAATTTCGCCAGCACGCAACGCATCACGAATGCTCTGCATACTCATACCAGTCGCATCTGCATAAATCTCCCATGGATCTACTCCACGGCGAACCATACGATCCATTTGTGCCATGTTAACCGTTCCAGTTGCTCGCATCTGGATCATTGCATCCATCACATTATCCATTGTTTCTGCAGCGCCATCACCATACATGGCAACTGCGTCACCCCAGATTTGATAACTTTTCGTCGATTGTTCTAATGAACCATTTTGCATCACTAAACGCTGCACGGTCTGAGCCGCACTATCGAGCATGTAATTGGTACCTACAACCGCATCTCGAACGCCTTCCATCCCTGCAGCTGCTTCTTCTGAACTGCCAGTTAATCGAGTCATCGTATTTTCAAAGTTATTCAAAGTATCAATACGACCAAATGCACCATCTAATGATCCTTTGGCCATGGACAAAGCAGTTGTGGCACCTTTGGTGATCAACATTGCTGCACTTAATTTGCCCACAGAGCCTGTTAACAAATTGGCTTTTGGCTCTGGTTGAGAAAAGGAGGTACTCATTTTAGCACCAGACTTTTCTGCTTCATCACCTAATGACGCAAGATCCTTTTTCATCGCATCAACCGCATCACTGACAGTCTTCGCTCCGTCTTTGGAACCTGCTTCTAAACTAGTCGCAATACTCTTTCCTGCCTTAGTTGCTGATAATTCAACAGGAGGAACCATCTGTGCAGAGGACTTTTCTATTGATCCAAGGGCGCTAGCTGCTTGCTTGGAACCTGCTTCAAACGAATCACCAATGCTTCTACCTGCCTTGGGTGACGTCGCTTCAATACTGGCTAACATGTTGCTGCTTGATTTCCCGATACCATCTAAAGCGCTCGTCGCCTCTTTGGCACCAGATTGAAAGGAGCCACCAAGCTCTTTACCAATTTTAGGTGCAGAAGATTCCACAGAAGAAACCAAGCTTATGACTGATTTAACGACACTGTCATTGGCCTGATTGGCATTTTTGGCACCAGAATCAAAGGATTCCCCCATGATACGTCCCGACTTAGCTAGTTCAGTGCTCGTCGTGGCGGTTAGATCTGCCACTCCTTTAGCCACGCTATCAGTCGCTTGATTGGCATCCTTGGCACCTGTATCAAAGTTATCACCGATTGACTTACCAGCTTTAGCTGTTGCAGATTCGGTCGTCTTTCCTAAACCTGATACGGTCTTTTCGACAGAATCTACTGCTTGATTTGCCGATTTTGCTCCTGATTCAGTATTCGCACCCATGTCAGACCCGACTTTTTTCATGACATCATCGGCATTTTTACCCAGTCTGGAAAAGCCTTGTTCGACCGTGTCAATTTCTTTCGTGACCTGTTTGCCGTTGACGATTATGTCGATCGTTACCTTACCATCACTTCGACTCATCTTCTTCACCTTCTTTCGGTAGTGCATAGAGTTTCTTCAATTTTCTTAGTTCATCTTTTGCTTCTTTATTTCCTTTTCCTGTTGGCATTTTCCTCGTCCTTATCGACACGATCTGTCTAAACCTAGTTTCATCTGGTAATCCTCCAAACAAGGCAATAAACTTCTCCCATCGCATCTTCCCTCGTTCCTCAAATAGATCGATACCGTATGATTGATAAAATGCTGCGTAAATATTTGGCGCATCATAATCAAAAGAAAAATGCTGGTCCGCAATCTCTTTCATTTTTGGTTTTAATTGGTTGCCCTTCTTGTCATAACGTGGCTTTGGTTTTTCCCAAATATCAAAAGTTTCCAAGATTGATAAAAAAATCGTATTTTGTGTTTCAATGTCATACAAAAACGAAACACCTAATAAAAGCTGTAAACCCAGAGCAATTTTTTCTGGTTCCGTCAAAATCGGATCCTTTAACAGGTCAAAAAGACGTAGCACCGTATCGAAAGAAAGATCGATCGGATAACTAACGCCTTCGATTTCCACCGTGTCTTCTAATCGATACTGTAGTTTCATTGCTCTATCCTTCTAAGTAACGCTGCATTTTATCGAAGAATTGTTTTTTTCGTCCGCCAAGCTCTTCTCCTACTGCAGAACAAATCTCCATGTAGTACTCAGAAATCAATGTGTAGTCAGGCGAAAGCTCAAACAACTTGTTAAACGCGCCATCTCCTAAAAGCTGATCCATCACTTTTTCTAATTCTTCATGCGCCTTCCTGTCAGCTGTTTCCGGTTTGATCATCTCTTTTTTCAGTTTTTCAGTGATCTTTGCAGACTTTGTCGCATAGTTTGAAACTAATTTCCAAAAGGCTTCTGCTCCTTTTTCGGATGTATCAATATAAAATGTGTGTTCGCCAATCTCAATTGGTAGTTGTGTTTTTTTCACTTGGATTTTTACCATGTTTGTTTCCTCCATTCGTTGGTATGTAAAAAAGAGAAGCGGTAATCGCTCCTCTTACTTAGTCTCTTCTTTCTTGTTTGCTTTGTTACTAACTGGCGCAGAATTCAACGCTGTATCTGAATTGCTTCCGCCAGACCCCGGAACGCCTTCAATTGGTGTTGCATCGAAGGTAATTGTACAAGAAAAATCTTCCGTTGCATCCGCTGCACCAGATCCAGCCACAATGTCCGTCACTGTCGCATGGCCCGTCCATTGTTTTGTCTTGTCCGCACTTACCACTCGATGCCAAACTTTACGACCAATGCCGGTTTTATACTTCATGTCTGCAATAATTTTTTGTGCTTTATCTTCAGAATCATAGTCACCAGATACGTTATACGCTCCAGATACACTATTGACCATATTTGTTTTCACGCCGTTATAGTAGGCTTTTTCTTCTGTTGTTTCCGTTGTCGCATCAGAAATGTCTTCAATCCCATCTGCCAATTCTACCCACGCAGCTTCTGTTGGTGGTGTAGCGATATTCGTAAATGGCGCAATAAAATGACCACGTTCACTGTTTACATTTTTCATTTAGTCTTCACTCTCCTGTGGTTTATTTCTAAAATATAGTTTTGCTTGTACGACCAAGCGATAATAAAAGAACTTTTGATTATCCTGGCCAACTAAAAAGGGTTCATTGGCAATCGTCAACGCCATAAATTGATAAGAACCATTTTCTGATGGGATGGACTTCACATTTTCTAAAATCTCTGACAATTGATA
>JARJEE010000053.1:0-10633 GCA_030180105.1 Hyles lineata
GTGACCGGCACGCCGAGGCGCTTCTACTGATGCAATAAACCAGCACTACTGTGTACAAAAAATTTTCAGGAGGGACGAAAATGTGTTATCTCGGAGAAAAATGTATAAAGTTTCTGAAAACTATGAAAATATACAACGAAACGGTTGTAAAACTATGTATGCTGTGTGCTATTAAGCAACTGAAAACAATAGGCACAAGAAATTTAAAAATTTAAACAAAAAGTTTCGTTACAATATTTCGATGTTGCACAGCTTAGGTGGATTTCTATACAATGTATGCGATTATAATCGATTATCGCGAGATTTTTCGATTTTATCGCGCCGGAGCCCAGCAAGAGTGGTGTCCACGTGTCGGGCTCGACGAGACGCGTTCGATCGAGCGATAATACGGAGCGAGTGGGTACAAAAATTTTACAGGGGGGCCAAAAAAGTGGTAGTTTGGGGTAAAATTAAGCTAAAAACAGCAAAAATGTAAGCGAATCCGCAGGAAATGTGTAGCAAGCGTGGTATCGACGTGACCGGCACGCCGAGGCGCTTCTACTGATGCAATAAACCAGCACTACTGTGTACAAAAAATTTTCAGGAGGGACGAAAATGTGTTATCTCGGAGAAAAATGTATAAAGTTTCTGAAAACTATGAAAATATACAACGAAACGGTTGTAAAACTATGTATGCTGTGTGCTATTAAGCAACTGAAAACAATAGGCACAAGAAATTTAAAAATTTAAACAAAAAGTTTCGTTACAATATTTCGATGTTGCACAGCTTAGGTGGATTTCTATACAATGTATGCGATTATAATCGATTATCGCGAGATTTTTCGATTTTATCGCGCCGGAGCCCAGCAAGAGTGGTGTCCACGTGTCGGGCTCGACGAGACGCGTTCGATCGAGCGATAATACGGAGCGAGTGGGTACAAAAATTTTACAGGGGGGCCAAAAAAGTGGTAGTTTGGGGTAAAATTAAGCTAAAAACAGCAAAAATGTAAGCGAATCCGCAGGAAATGTGTAGCAAGCGTGGTATCGACGTGACCGGCACGCCGAGGCGCTTCTACTGATGCAATAAACCAGCACTACTGTGTACAAAAAATTTTCAGGAGGGACGAAAATGTGTTATCTCGGAGAAAAATGTATAAAGTTTCTGAAAACTATGAAAATATACAACGAAACGGTTGTAAAACTATGTATGCTGTGTGCTATTAAGCAACTGAAAACAATAGGCACAAGAAATTTAAAAATTTAAACAAAAAGTTTCGTTACAATATTTCGATGTTGCACAGCTTAGGTGGATTTCTATACAATGTATGCGATTATAATCGATTATCGCGAGATTTTTCGATTTTATCGCGCCGGAGCCCAGCAAGAGTGGTGTCCACGTGTCGGGCTCGACGAGACGCGTTCGATCGAGCGATAATACGGAGCGAGTGGGTACAAAAATTTTACAGGGGGGCCAAAAAAGTGGTAGTTTGGGGTAAAATTAAGCTAAAAACAGCAAAAATGTAAGCGAATCCGCAGGAAATGTGTAGCAAGCGTGGTATCGACGTGACCGGCACGCCGAGGCGCTTCTACTGATGCAATAAACCAGCACTACTGTGTACAAAAAATTTTCAGGAGGGACGAAAATGTGTTATCTCGGAGAAAAATGTATAAAGTTTCTGAAAACTATGAAAATATACAACGAAACGGTTGTAAAACTATGTATGCTGTGTGCTATTAAGCAACTGAAAACAATAGGCACAAGAAATTTAAAAATTTAAACAAAAAGTTTCGTTACAATATTTCGATGTTGCACAGCTTAGGTGGATTTCTATACAATGTATGCGATTATAATCGATTATCGCGAGATTTTTCGATTTTATCGCGCCGGAGCCCAGCAAGAGTGGTGTCCACGTGTCGGGCTCGACGAGACGCGTTCGATCGAGCGATAATACGGAGCGAGTGGGTACAAAAATTTTACAGGGGGGCCAAAAAAGTGGTAGTTTGGGGTAAAATTAAGCTAAAAACAGCAAAAATGTAAGCGAATCCGCAGGAAATGTGTAGCAAGCGTGGTATCGACGTGACCGGCACGCCGAGGCGCTTCTACTGATGCAATAAACCAGCACTACTGTGTACAAAAAATTTTCAGGAGGGACGAAAATGTGTTATCTCGGAGAAAAATGTATAAAGTTTCTGAAAACTATGAAAATATACAACGAAACGGTTGTAAAACTATGTATGCTGTGTGCTATTAAGCAACTGAAAACAATAGGCACAAGAAATTTAAAAATTTAAACAAAAAGTTTCGTTACAATATTTCGATGTTGCACAGCTTAGGTGGATTTCTATACAATGTATGCGATTATAATCGATTATCGCGAGATTTTTCGATTTTATCGCGCCGGAGCCCAGCAAGAGTGGTGTCCACGTGTCGGGCTCGACGAGACGCGTTCGATCGAGCGATAATACGGAGCGAGTGGGTACAAAAATTTTACAGGGGGGCCAAAAAAGTGGTAGTTTGGGGTAAAATTAAGCTAAAAACAGCAAAAATGTAAGCGAATCCGCAGGAAATGTGTAGCAAGCGTGGTATCGACGTGACCGGCACGCCGAGGCGCTTCTACTGATGCAATAAACCAGCACTACTGTGTACAAAAAATTTTCAGGAGGGACGAAAATGTGTTATCTCGGAGAAAAATGTATAAAGTTTCTGAAAACTATGAAAATATACAACGAAACGGTTGTAAAACTATGTATGCTGTGTGCTATTAAGCAACTGAAAACAATAGGCACAAGAAATTTAAAAATTTAAACAAAAAGTTTCGTTACAATATTTCGATGTTGCACAGCTTAGGTGGATTTCTATACAATGTATGCGATTATAATCGATTATCGCGAGATTTTTCGATTTTATCGCGCCGGAGCCCAGCAAGAGTGGTGTCCACGTGTCGGGCTCGACGAGACGCGTTCGATCGAGCGATAATACGGAGCGAGTGGGTACAAAAATTTTACAGGGGGGCCAAAAAAGTGGTAGTTTGGGGTAAAATTAAGCTAAAAACAGCAAAAATGTAAGCGAATCCGCAGGAAATGTGTAGCAAGCGTGGTATCGACGTGACCGGCACGCCGAGGCGCTTCTACTGATGCAATAAACCAGCACTACTGTGTACAAAAAATTTTCAGGAGGGACGAAAATGTGTTATCTCGGAGAAAAATGTATAAAGTTTCTGAAAACTATGAAAATATACAACGAAACGGTTGTAAAACTATGTATGCTGTGTGCTATTAAGCAACTGAAAACAATAGGCACAAGAAATTTAAAAATTTAAACAAAAAGTTTCGTTACAATATTTCGATGTTGCACAGCTTAGGTGGATTTCTATACAATGTATGCGATTATAATCGATTATCGCGAGATTTTTCGATTTTATCGCGCCGGAGCCCAGCAAGAGTGGTGTCCACGTGTCGGGCTCGACGAGACGCGTTCGATCGAGCGATAATACGGAGCGAGTGGGTACAAAAATTTTACAGGGGGGCCAAAAAAGTGGTAGTTTGGGGTAAAATTAAGCTAAAAACAGCAAAAATGTAAGCGAATCCGCAGGAAATGTGTAGCAAGCGTGGTATCGACGTGACCGGCACGCCGAGGCGCTTCTACTGATGCAATAAACCAGCACTACTGTGTACAAAAAATTTTCAGGAGGGACGAAAATGTGTTATCTCGGAGAAAAATGTATAAAGTTTCTGAAAACTATGAAAATATACAACGAAACGGTTGTAAAACTATGTATGCTGTGTGCTATTAAGCAACTG
Organism: Hyles lineata; assembly: GCA_030180105.1. NCBI lineage: Eukaryota > Metazoa > Arthropoda > Insecta > Lepidoptera > Sphingidae > Hyles > Hyles lineata. Next base: position 3,781 of record JARJEE010000053.1, read on the forward strand.
AAAACAATAGGCACAAGAAATTTAAAAATTTAAACAAAAAGTTTCGTTACAATATTTCGATGTTGCACAGCTTAGGTGGATTTCTATACAATGTATGCGATTATAATCGATTATCGCGAGATTTTTCGATTTTATCGCGCCGGAGCCCAGCAAGAGTGGTGTCCACGTGTCGGGCTCGACGAGACGCGTTCGATCGAGCGATAATACGGAGCGAGTGGGTACAAAAATTTTACAGGGGGGCCAAAAAAGTGGTAGTTTGGGGTAAAATTAAGCTAAAAACAGCAAAAATGTAAGCGAATCCGCAGGAAATGTGTAGCAAGCGTGGTATCGACGTGACCGGCACGCCGAGGCGCTTCTACTGATGCAATAAACCAGCACTACTGTGTACAAAAAATTTTCAGGAGGGACGAAAATGTGTTATCTCGGAGAAAAATGTATAAAGTTTCTGAAAACTATGAAAATATACAACGAAACGGTTGTAAAACTATGTATGCTGTGTGCTATTAAGCAACTGAAAACAATAGGCACAAGAAATTTAAAAATTTAAACAAAAAGTTTCGTTACAATATTTCGATGTTGCACAGCTTAGGTGGATTTCTATACAATGTATGCGATTATAATCGATTATCGCGAGATTTTTCGATTTTATCGCGCCGGAGCCCAGCAAGAGTGGTGTCCACGTGTCGGGCTCGACGAGACGCGTTCGATCGAGCGATAATACGGAGCGAGTGGGTACAAAAATTTTACAGGGGGGCCAAAAAAGTGGTAGTTTGGGGTAAAATTAAGCTAAAAACAGCAAAAATGTAAGCGAATCCGCAGGAAATGTGTAGCAAGCGTGGTATCGACGTGACCGGCACGCCGAGGCGCTTCTACTGATGCAATAAACCAGCACTACTGTGTACAAAAAATTTTCAGGAGGGACGAAAATGTGTTATCTCGGAGAAAAATGTATAAAGTTTCTGAAAACTATGAAAATATACAACGAAACGGTTGTAAAACTATGTATGCTGTGTGCTATTAAGCAACTGAAAACAATAGGCACAAGAAATTTAAAAATTTAAACAAAAAGTTTCGTTACAATATTTCGATGATGCACAGCTTAGGTGGATTTCTATACAATGTATGCGATTATAATCGATTATCGCGAGATTTTTCGATTTTATCGCGCCGGAGCCCAGCAAGAGTGGTGTCCACGTGTCGGGCTCGACGAGACGCGTTCGATCGAGCGATAATACGGAGCGAGTGGGTACAAAAATTTTACAGGGGGGCCAAAAAAGTGGTAGTTTGGGGTAAAATTAAGCTAAAAACAGCAAAAATGTAAGCGAATCCGCAGGAAATGTGTAGCAAGCGTGGTATCGACGTGACCGGCACGCCGAGGCGCTTCTACTGATGCAATAAACCAGCACTACTGTGTACAAAAAATTTTCAGGAGGGACGAAAATGTGTTATCTCGGAGAAAAATGTATAAAGTTTCTGAAAACTATGAAAATATACAACGAAACGGTTGTAAAACTATGTATGCTGTGTGCTATTAAGCAACTGAAAACAATAGGCACAAGAAATTTAAAAATTTAAACAAAAAGTTTCGTTACAATATTTCGATGTTGCACAGCTTAGGTGGATTTCTATACAATGTATGCGATTATAATCGATTATCGCGAGATTTTTCGATTTTATCGCGCCGGAGCCCAGCAAGAGTGGTGTCCACGTGTCGGGCTCGACGAGACGCGTTCGATCGAGCGATAATACGGAGCGAGTGGGTACAAAAATTTTACAGGGGGGCCAAAAAAGTGGTAGTTTGGGGTAAAATTAAGCTAAAAACAGCAAAAATGTAAGCGAATCCGCAGGAAATGTGTAGCAAGCGTGGTATCGACGTGACCGGCACGCCGAGGCGCTTCTACTGATGCAATAAACCAGCACTACTGTGTACAAAAAATTTTCAGGAGGGACGAAAATGTGTTATCTCGGAGAAAAATGTATAAAGTTTCTGAAAACTATGAAAATATACAACGAAACGGTTGTAAAACTATGTATGCTGTGTGCTATTAAGCAACTGAAAACAATAGGCACAAGAAATTTAAAAATTTAAACAAAAAGTTTCGTTACAATATTTCGATGTTGCACAGCTTAGGTGGATTTCTATACAATGTATGCGATTATAATCGATTATCGCGAGATTTTTCGATTTTATCGCGCCGGAGCCCAGCAAGAGTGGTGTCCACGTGTCGGGCTCGACGAGACGCGTTCGATCGAGCGATAATACGGAGCGAGTGGGTACAAAAATTTTACAGGGGGGCCAAAAAAGTGGTAGTTTGGGGTAAAATTAAGCTAAAAACAGCAAAAATGTAAGCGAATCCGCAGGAAATGTGTAGCAAGCGTGGTATCGACGTGACCGGCACGCCGAGGCGCTTCTACTGATGCAATAAACCAGCACTACTGTGTACAAAAAATTTTCAGGAGGGACGAAAATGTGTTATCTCGGAGAAAAATGTATAAAGTTTCTGAAAACTATGAAAATATACAACGAAACGGTTGTAAAACTATGTATGCTGTGTGCTATTAAGCAACTGAAAACAATAGGCACAAGAAATTTAAAAATTTAAACAAAAAGTTTCGTTACAATATTTCGATGTTGCACAGCTTAGGTGGATTTCTATACAATGTATGCGATTATAATCGATTATCGCGAGATTTTTCGATTTTATCGCGCCGGAGCCCAGCAAGAGTGGTGTCCACGTGTCGGGCTCGACGAGACGCGTTCGATCGAGCGATAATACGGAGCGAGTGGGTACAAAAATTTTACAGGGGGGCCAAAAAAGTGGTAGTTTGGGGTAAAATTAAGCTAAAAACAGCAAAAATGTAAGCGAATCCGCAGGAAATGTGTAGCAAGCGTGGTATCGACGTGACCGGCACGCCGAGGCGCTTCTACTGATGCAATAAACCAGCACTACTGTGTACAAAAAATTTTCAGGAGGGACGAAAATGTGTTATCTCGGAGAAAAATGTATAAAGTTTCTGAAAACTATGAAAATATACAACGAAACGGTTGTAAAACTATGTATGCTGTGTGCTATTAAGCAACTGAAAACAATAGGCACAAGAAATTTAAAAATTTAAACAAAAAGTTTCGTTACAATATTTCGATGTTGCACAGCTTAGGTGGATTTCTATACAATGTATGCGATTATAATCGATTATCGCGAGATTTTTCGATTTTATCGCGCCGGAGCCCAGCAAGAGTGGTGTCCACGTGTCGGGCTCGACGAGACGCGTTCGATCGAGCGATAATACGGAGCGAGTGGGTACAAAAATTTTACAGGGGGGCCAAAAAAGTGGTAGTTTGGGGTAAAATTAAGCTAAAAACAGCAAAAATGTAAGCGAATCCGCAGGAAATGTGTAGCAAGCGTGGTATCGACGTGACCGGCACGCCGAGGCGCTTCTACTGATGCAATAAACCAGCACTACTGTGTACAAAAAATTTTCAGGAGGGACGAAAATGTGTTATCTCGGAGAAAAATGTATAAAGTTTCTGAAAACTATGAAAATATACAACGAAACGGTTGTAAAACTATGTATGCTGTGTGCTATTAAGCAACTGAAAACAATAGGCACAAGAAATTTAAAAATTTAAACAAAAAGTTTCGTTACAATATTTCGATGTTGCACAGCTTAGGTGGATTTCTATACAATGTATGCGATTATAATCGATTATCGCGAGATTTTTCGATTTTATCGCGCCGGAGCCCAGCAAGAGTGGTGTCCACGTGTCGGGCTCGACGAGACGCGTTCGATCGAGCGATAATACGGAGCGAGTGGGTACAAAAATTTTACAGGGGGGCCAAAAAAGTGGTAGTTTGGGGTAAAATTAAGCTAAAAACAGCAAAAATGTAAGCGAATCCGCAGGAAATGTGTAGCAAGCGTGGTATCGACGTGACCGGCACGCCGAGGCGCTTCTACTGATGCAATAAACCAGCACTACTGTGTACAAAAAATTTTCAGGAGGGACGAAAATGTGTTATCTCGGAGAAAAATGTATAAAGTTTCTGAAAACTATGAAAATATACAACGAAACGGTTGTAAAACTATGTATGCTGTGTGCTATTAAGCAACTGAAAACAATAGGCACAAGAAATTTAAAAATTTAAACAAAAAGTTTCGTTACAATATTTCGATGTTGCACAGCTTAGGTGGATTTCTATACAATGTATGCGATTATAATCGATTATCGCGAGATTTTTCGATTTTATCGCGCCGGAGCCCAGCAAGAGTGGTGTCCACGTGTCGGGCTCGACGAGACGCGTTCGATCGAGCGATAATACGGAGCGAGTGGGTACAAAAATTTTACAGGGGGGCCAAAAAAGTGGTAGTTTGGGGTAAAATTAAGCTAAAAACAGCAAAAATGTAAGCGAATCCGCAGGAAATGTGTAGCAAGCGTGGTATCGACGTGACCGGCACGCCGAGGCGCTTCTACTGATGCAATAAACCAGCACTACTGTGTACAAAAAATTTTCAGGAGGGACGAAAATGTGTTATCTCGGAGAAAAATGTATAAAGTTTCTGAAAACTATGAAAATATACAACGAAACGGTTGTAAAACTATGTATGCTGTGTGCTATTAAGCAACTGAAAACAATAGGCACAAGAAATTTAAAAATTTAAACAAAAAGTTTCGTTACAATATTTCGATGTTGCACAGCTTAGGTGGATTTCTATACAATGTATGCGATTATAATCGATTATCGCGAGATTTTTCGATTTTATCGCGCCGGAGCCCAGCAAGAGTGGTGTCCACGTGTCGGGCTCGACGAGACGCGTTCGATCGAGCGATAATACGGAGCGAGTGGGTACAAAAATTTTACAGGGGGGCCAAAAAAGTGGTAGTTTGGGGTAAAATTAAGCTAAAAACAGCAAAAATGTAAGCGAATCCGCAGGAAATGTGTAGCAAGCGTGGTATCGACGTGACCGGCACGCCGAGGCGCTTCTACTGATGCAATAAACCAGCACTACTGTGTACAAAAAATTTTCAGGAGGGACGAAAATGTGTTATCTCGGAGAAAAATGTATAAAGTTTCTGAAAACTATGAAAATATACAACGAAACGGTTGTAAAACTATGTATGCTGTGTGCTATTAAGCAACTGAAAACAATAGGCACAAGAAATTTAAAAATTTAAACAAAAAGTTTCGTTACAATATTTCGATGTTGCACAGCTTAGGTGGATTTCTATACAATGTATGCGATTATAATCGATTATCGCGAGATTTTTCGATTTTATCGCGCCGGAGCCCAGCAAGAGTGGTGTCCACGTGTCGGGCTCGACGAGACGCGTTCGATCGAGCGATAATACGGAGCGAGTGGGTACAAAAATTTTACAGGGGGGCCAAAAAAGTGGTAGTTTGGGGTAAAATTAAGCTAAAAACAGCAAAAATGTAAGCGAATCCGCAGGAAATGTGTAGCAAGCGTGGTATCGACGTGACCGGCACGCCGAGGCGCTTCTACTGATGCAATAAACCAGCACTACTGTGTACAAAAAATTTTCAGGAGGGACGAAAATGTGTTATCTCGGAGAAAAATGTATAAAGTTTCTGAAAACTATGAAAATATACAACGAAACGGTTGTAAAACTATGTATGCTGTGTGCTATTAAGCAACTGAAAACAATAGGCACAAGAAATTTAAAAATTTAAACAAAAAGTTTCGTTACAATATTTCGATGTTGCACAGCTTAGGTGGATTTCTATACAATGTATGCGATTATAATCGATTATCGCGAGATTTTTCGATTTTATCGCGCCGGAGCCCAGCAAGAGTGGTGTCCACGTGTCGGGCTCGACGAGACGCGTTCGATCGAGCGATAATACGGAGCGAGTGGGTACAAAAATTTTACAGGGGGGCCAAAAAAGTGGTAGTTTGGGGTAAAATTAAGCTAAAAACAGCAAAAATGTAAGCGAATCCGCAGGAAATGTGTAGCAAGCGTGGTATCGACGTGACCGGCACGCCGAGGCGCTTCTACTGATGCAATAAACCAGCACTACTGTGTACAAAAAATTTTCAGGAGGGACGAAAATGTGTTATCTCGGAGAAAAATGTATAAAGTTTCTGAAAACTATGAAAATATACAACGAAACGGTTGTAAAACTATGTATGCTGTGTGCTATTAAGCAACTGAAAACAATAGGCACAAGAAATTTAAAAATTTAAACAAAAAGTTTCGTTACAATATTTCGATGTTGCACAGCTTAGGTGGATTTCTATACAATGTATGCGATTATAATCGATTATCGCGAGATTTTTCGATTTTATCGCGCCGGAGCCCAGCAAGAGTGGTGTCCACGTGTCGGGCTCGACGAGACGCGTTCGATCGAGCGATAATACGGAGCGAGTGGGTACAAAAATTTTACAGGGGGGCCAAAAAAGTGGTAGTTTGGGGTAAAATTAAGCTAAAAACAGCAAAAATGTAAGCGAATCCGCAGGAAATGTGTAGCAAGCGTGGTATCGACGTGACCGGCACGCCGAGGCGCTTCTACTGATGCAATAAACCAGCACTACTGTGTACAAAAAATTTTCAGGAGGGACGAAAATGTGTTATCTCGGAGAAAAATGTATAAAGTTTCTGAAAACTATGAAAATATACAACGAAACGGTTGTAAAACTATGTATGCTGTGTGCTATTAAGCAACTGAAAACAATAGGCACAAGAAATTTAAAAATTTAAACAAAAAGTTTCGTTACAATATTTCGATGTTGCACAGCTTAGGTGGATTTCTATACAATGTATGCGATTATAATCGATTATCGCGAGATTTTTCGATTTTATCGCGCCGGAGCCCAGCAAGAGTGGTGTCCACGTGTC
>JARJEE010000054.1:0-10472 GCA_030180105.1 Hyles lineata
CCTTATCAGATGGTTTTTTATGAATGGTAAAAGTATTGATACATCTGACCATTTTTTAGTCATGAACTCAGATGGAATTGGTTTTATCGAAGGTGATTTCTGGACTGATGAATTCAAAACTGCATGGACGATTGCGGGTGTGTTTAATGCCAATTTTATTCAAGCCGGAAAGATTAGGGCAGATATCTTTGAAACTTCGTTCAATGGCGCTGGCGATCAATTGAAAATGGCTAATGGCATTATCCAAGCCATCAACAATGGCGCAAAAATTATGGAGTTGACAAAAAATGGGATGGAATATTTTTATGAAGGCTCAAAAGTTGGTGGCATGTCCACTATCGGTAACCCTTTTCCAGAACTTATTCTTCCAGAAGGACAAAAAATTGAAGGGAATTCAATATTTTTAAGAACTGAAGGAAACAACCGATTTATTGGATTATCTGCAAGGAACGGAACTGGAATCATCATTGGAATGAATCAACTATTTATGATTCAGAGAAGGCTAGATATGATAATCGATCAAGTTCAAGTGACGGGTAGATTAGATGTAAAAGAATTATATGTGAATGGTGTAAAGATAGACAGTAATGGCGGAGGTGGTAGTGGTGGTGGAAATGGCGGTAGTTGGAATGGTCAGTATCCACCAGAAATTACTTCGGATCGTGATAAACGCTATTGGCAAATTTGGGCGATGGCAATCGGTGCAGGATTCACACAACAAGCCGCTGCAGCTCTTTTAGGAAACGCTCAAGGAGAATCTGATGCAAACCCTACTGCGGATGAAGGAAATGGTAAACCAGGAGTCGGTTATGGCGTATGGCAGTGGACAGATAGTACAGGGGCGAGTAGTGGTCGTGTATATATGATCAATTTAATGACTCAAGCAGGAATCACTGAAAATCCTGATACAATCACTGCACAGTTTCAATTATTAATGTGGCATGCACCAAACGGTCAATGGATTGCAACCAACGCCTACCCTTATACATGGACACAATTTATGAGCCTTACAGATATCGCTACCGCAACAAGAGCGTTCGAAAAGAACTTTGAACGACCATTAAATGATCACCCTGAAAGAGTCGGATGGTCAACTAATTGGTACAACCGATTTAAAGATTTATCTATCCCACAATCAGCTGGATATATTACGCCAATTAGCGCACCTGTTCGAGTGACTAGTGAATTTGGTTGGCGTACAAGCCCTATCACCGGTGCTCAAGAATTCCATAATGGCATTGACTTGGTGAATAACAATCCGAATACACCTATCTTTGCTTCGAGTGAGGGAGAGGTCATTGTTGCTGGGGCAGAATATTTTAGTTGGTACGGTAATTATGTAGTCCTCAGACACTCAGACGGTATTTACACGGGGTACGCTCATTTAAGTCGAGTAGACGTTTCTGTAGGGCAAAAAGTCTCACAAGGGCAACAATTAGGATTAATGGGAACAACTGGACCATCTACTGGAGAACATCTTCACTTTCAATTCATGGATGAATTTTATCCCTCATCCAATGCTCGTTTCCATAATCCACGTAATTATATTAATTTTTAGGAGGGAGAGCCATGCCAAAACATAAAATGGTGTTAAGCACGACTGAACCCAATAATAATATTCCATTAGTTCGGATCATTCAAGATGACAAAAATAGTCATACGTTTGAAGCTGAAATTGTTGAAGACGGACAGTTGTTACAGTTTGAAAACGAAGTAGTCTTTTTTAATGCGGAAATCGGGACTTATAAGGTTCGAGATAAAGTAGACACGGTCTTTTATGATAGTAGCCGTGTGTCGTATCAGTTGAATGATGCCTTTTTGCAAAAGGTAGGTGAATTTAACGCTTGGTTTAGCTTTGCAAATAGCGATGAACCCGAATCAGATTTATTTAGTACCATGCGTTTTACTTATCGAGTCCTTCCAGGCATTCGAAAAAACATATGGGAAGGAAACTATTTTTGGGATTTACAAGAACTAGTTGATTACTATAAACGCTACAAACACCTTATTGCAGGTATTGTTGAAAACGAAGATTTTAGTGGATTGATTGATCAACTATCTGAAATTGACGGAAGGACAAATCAACTTGATAATTTCGCCACTGCTTCGAAAATAGATGCGGAGCAAGGGGTAGTTTCAAATAAGTTCATGACGCCTCAACGAGTTACTCAACAAACAAGTGCTCGTTTAGCAACCGATGAAGAAGCAAGATTAGGCGTAAACAGTACTAAATTAATGACTCCTCAAGCAACAAAAGAATTTTATGATGCGAACATGGTGACACGACATTTTGATATCACACAGTTAAGTAATGTTCGAGATGGCAATATTTATTTGACGCGTATGGGGGATCTCGTGGTCATGCATGGAAATATTCAAGCAAGAGACGATGCGAACGCTTCGAATAATGCACACTTTGCGCCATTGATTGTTCCTACAGGATTTAAACCTACAGGTGATACAGGATTAGCCCATGAAATTCCCGCAATGTTTGGTCCAGCATTTGGCAGAGTGCAGGCTGCTGGAAATATTATTCTTGCAGTAGGAATGAATGGTCCTCGTTGGCATAATATTTCAGGTTCCTGGACAACGGCCGACGAATTTCCCAGATGAAGCCGAGAACACGTTGCCTCGGCTTTACTTCGTAGAAGCATTAGAACAGTTACGTGAGAAACTTGATCCTAAATTATTCAATGTAGGTATTGTTACAGACTCACACTTTGATGAAGGAACTTGGCGAACTCAAGCTTATCGATCAATGAAAAATCTGAATAATGTTTTATATATCCAAAATGATTTAGACGCTATTGCCGCTTTAGGCGACAACGTGGATAGCGAACATAGAGACAAATCAATCAATGTCCGGAACTTAGAACGCTACTGTGTGCGATACTCGCAAGGGAATAACCCGAATAAGTTTATTATCCGAGGAAATCATGACTCAGGTTCTGCTATTTTAGATTCGAATAATGAAGGAAATAACGTGTTTGAAAAAGATATTATGACTGGTGTGGAGCAGTTGGAAATCTTTAAAAACCATTTAAGCCAAGAAGGTAAATTTTATGGGAATGGTCAGTATCATTACAAAGATTTTCATCAGAAAAAAATCAGATTGGTTTTTATTGATATGATCGATAATCCTTTAATTAGAAATCAAAATGGCACATTGAAATATGTTGATCAATGGAGTTATGCCCTGCAAGAAAGACAACTGCAATGGCTTGCAGAAGAAGCTTTAGGAACTTTGCCAGATGACTATCATGTGGCAATTTTTAGTCATGTTCCATTGATGCCAGAAACGGTCACGACAGACCCGATAAAAAATGGCGAGCTACTTAAAGCGTTACTCACAGCTTTCATAAACAAAGAAAGTACGCTACTACATTCCAATTTAAGTGATTTTGTCGTTGATTTTTCAGTCGATTTTACAAAGCGAAAAGAGAGTCATTTAGTTGGTTTATTTGCTGGCCATCGACACGAAGAGTATTTTTATTCCACGAATGAAATGGGTGGATATTATTCAACGGTTTTTGATTGTGCATTTGTTCGAGATGATAGCAAATTAGGTTTGGTAGCAGAAGATGCATTTGCTGTGTTAGAAATCGATACAGCTCACCGAAAAGTTCGCATTCTTGGCTTTGGGCGAGCCACTGATCGAGAATACACGTATTAGGAGGGATAAAATGTCGAGAAAAAAAGGAGAAATTGTTGTACCTACAAAACCAGTCAGTCGAGCAACAGAAATCACTCACTTTACTTTTAAGTCTTATGATAAAAATGCTGGTTTATTACAATTTCAAATCAAAGATCAAGATGGTCGGCCAACTGATTTATTTGGAGCAACGGTTCGTCTTTTGATGTTCATTTATTCTGGGGATGAGAAAAAGGAATTTCCTATTTTTGATCATCAAATCATAACTGAAAGTTACCTAGAAGGAATTGTAAAATATCCAATCCCCGATATGTTACTTTCGTATGAAGGAAAAGTGGATGCGAATATTTATATTGATTTTCCTGATGGCAGCCATACGGATAATTTAGCGTTTACATTTTCTATAGAAAAATCAGTAATCGATTGGGATATTCAATTAAATGGCGAATACTATTTCAAGGACTTTCAACAGTTGCTTGAACAAGTGAAAGCAGAATCGGCAGGTGTGATTGAAGAACTACTTGGAAACGTGAAGGAAGTTGTCGATCATGCCAATGAACAAATAGTTACTATGAATGAAGAAGTAGAAAAACTTGTCGACAAAGTGAATGAAGCAAGTCAACAAGTCGAGAATCTCGGAAGATTCAAAAGAATATATTCGAACAGTATTGATTTTGGTAATTACGACTATTCAGGAAACGCCAATCTGTTACCAAAAATCACTGCCGATCATTTTACATCGGGAAATGGAGCTACGGTTGAAGATGGACCCGATGGCGAGATCATTTTCACGTTAGACGGATCTGCGCAACTAACTAAATTTAATACAAGCATGCGCTTACCTGCACTTCAAAATGGAAAGAGATATACCATCAGCGCTGAGATTATGCTACATGAAGGTTTAGAGGGGGATGCCTCTAATATTCGATTAACTAATACCTACGTACCAGGTGGAAATATTATGTTATCTACAGTTAGACCTCTCCCGACATCTACTAATATCTGGCACACGATTAGTGGTACGCAAATAGCAACTTATGCGACTACACTGCCTCAACAATGGTATGTAGTTTTACAAGACGTTACAGCTTCAAGCCGTATTAAAGGCAAAATATCGCTTCGAAACATAAAGATAGAAGAAGGGTCGGTTGTTACGCCTTATCAACCCAACCTACTTATTGAACCGTATCAGATCTCAAAGACTCCATTAAATGCCAATTTAGCGAATAAAGAACAAGCTTTCCCGATAAGTAGTCGACAGTATTTAGTTTATTCTGCTGAAATGATTGAACCATTTATTGCTAATCAAACGTATACCTTAACTTTGAAAGGAACCAAATTAGGCACACAATCATTTAGGGTATACACGACTGGTCCCAATAGTGCTTCTAATATTGGGGACATGGAAATAGTAGAAGGGTTAGCAGATACATGGAGACTCACTTTCACGCCAACATCTGCTAACTTGAATTGGAGTGCTTCACCTAGCACGTTACAAATTTATCAATTTCCTCAAGCAACAATGGGGCAAGTAACGATTGACTCATTAAAAATAGAAAAAGGTGATATAGCCACTCCGAATATTTCTGAGCATAGATACTTTGGTGAGGGGATTAAAGATAGTAATAATCCAAACGACTACAGCTGGGATATCACTGAGGAATACATTGAGAGACGTACGGCAGATCAGATTGAGAAAAGCGAGAAAGAACAAGAGAAATTATTTCTGACAAAAACTGAAGCATCGACAAGCTTGATGGATTTAACCACTCCTCAAACAGTTTCGGCATTGAAAAGATTTAATGGTGGCTTACTTTCGAATGGAATCAATGTTGGGGTTGAATATGCAGAGGCAGTAACCACTGACAAATATGATAATCATGGTGCAGTGTATTTAGGCGGTGGCGTATGGCTAACTTGGGAGACGTTGAGCTTTTCAAATCGCTCTGGTTGGGGAAGAGGAAGTACAATTCGCGTTGGAAATGATGGTCATCCGGGCTTCACTTATCCTGATGTTCCGAATATTTTTGGCGGATACATTTGGATTGGGGGATCTTGTCTACCGGATTATACAGATGGTGGATTTGGCGCTTATCATATTACAGTGTCGAATAATTTCGATGATGCTCGACAACCAATTGTACGGTTTATCGATTCACCGACTACACCTGTTAAAAGATTAGCAGTCAGGGGCTTTGCGTTAGTCTTTGCGCCAGCACCAACAACAAATAGTAAGGTAGAGGAAAATTGAATTTATACGATTAACTAGGCGTGCTCAAAAGGGTGCGCTTTTTGTGTTCAACAAATAGAGAGAAGGGTGGAAACATGGTGATTATTGATAATTTAGTTTTGTTGTCAGAGTTTAAAAATTTAGTCAGCAATGTCTATATTCAAATTTTTGTCTGGATTGTTATTGCAGATATTATTACAGGTATTTGTAAAGGAATTGCTGGAAAAGAAGCGAATAGTACAAAGGGGTTAATGGGGGTAGTGAAACATTTGCTAGTTGTGGCTCTTGTGTTGATTACTTATCCTTATTTAAAAATTATGGATTTCGAAGGTGTCGCAACAGCGTTTGTTTTATCCTATATAGCAGTTTACGGGATCTCTGTCATTGAAAATTTGGGGCAATTAGGCGTTTATGTGCCGGATTTTGTAAAAGATCGATTTAGCAAGTTGAAAGACTCTACTGAAAAGCAAGAAAGTAAAAAACATAATTTAGGGGGAGAAAATGATGCGGAATAAAGAAAAATTTCTTACTGACTATAACGAAGTAGTTAAACCAGAAATCCAAAATGACGAGACAGTAGTGGAGGATGCAGCGCATACGTTAAACCATTCTGCTGAACCAGTATTTACTGTTCCAGCAGAATTTACCAAAACTAGTAAAGATGAAAAATTTGTTTTCGAACAAAAGGAACGAAAAAAAACAGACAATCCAGATGAAAGTATGTTGGATTGGTTCTACACAGGAAGAGGTGAATTATAATGACTATTCGATCAAATGGCGGAGGACATGGTGGACGTCAGACTGGTTCAAACTGGATGGATCCAGGAGCAGTTGGAAATGGTAGACGTGAAGCGGATGTAGTTCGTACGATTACACAAAAAATGCAAGCAATTGCATCTGTAGCTAATACTAGTGATCAATCAGCAGCTACTGTGAATCAAAATTTACAGAATCAAGTGAATGCAATGAATTCAGCCGGTAATGGGTGGGCGATCACGAACCACCTGAATGCTTTTAACGGTCAAGCAACTGGTGCAGAAGTTTGGTATTGGGCAGGAAATGAAGAAGCTCGCAAGAAAGCCGCAGAAGTATCCGCTGCAATTGCCAAGGCGCTGGGTATTGTGGATAGAGGAGCGAAAGCAACGACTAGCTTATTCGTTCATAGAAACACGAACAGCGGTGTAAATGTGCTATTAATTGAGTGGTGCTTTATTGATAATGCCAACGATATGCGTAAATTAGATACGAATATTGATCAAGCGATTCGTGCTGTGATGAATGTCTTAGGTTACAATACTAGCGGTGGTTCGTCAAATAGTGGTTCGAATAATACCAATAACTCAAAACCAAAAACGCATGATGAGCTTGTAGCAGCTAGCAAGCCAGTTCGGCAAGGAAATGCGATCGCTAAGCTTGATAAATTTAATGTCTTCGAGAAAGGTAAAGCTCGTGTTGCTGGGTGGTTAGTGCCAAGTACCCCTCAAGGATCAATCGGAGCAAGAGCGTGGGTGTTGATCATGGAGCATGGAACGAACAACGAATTTACTAGATACGAGTCAAAAGGGATCTCTAGACCTGATGTAAAGAAAGCTTATGGCTATCAAGGTGGGGATTCGCTTGGCTTTGATGTGACATTCAATACTGATTGGCTTAAAGGGAAGAAAATCGATATTATTTTTCGTAGAGCGAATCAGGCGAATGGCGAAGGCGCTGTGAATGATGTGCAGTTATCTGATATTTTCTTGACTTTATAAATAAAATAGCCCCTCGTTTGAGGGGCAGTAAATAATTAGCCGCATTGTTTGCTAAACATTTTTATAATATATTCAACGCATGTCTTCAGTTTTTTTTTGGAGAATAATAAATAATAAACATAATAGAATTAAACAAAATAAAAAGAATAAATAATATAAGTTTCACAATAGAATCTGGGGACTTAATACTAAAAATATTTGTAAAAGGTTGTACCCAGTCAGAATATCTGACCGCTCTCAAAAGTAAGGAAAATAAAAATAAATCGACAAAAAAGAACATGCTAAAATAAAGTGTGGGGTGCTTTTGCTTAGTGTTACAAGAACACTTTTCTTGACCACATGCACAGCTTTTTAGTTTTAAGTTAGTTAATTTTGAAATAGCATTAAATGAGATAAATACTATTAACAATAGAGTTATTGATGATAAAGAGATATACATTAGAATTTTAGATAAAGGTGTTTCCGCAAGGTTATCACCTATAGCTCCAATTTGTGACAAACCGCCAAACACTGCGAAAATGATAGTCGAGAAGATTCCCATCATGCTAAGAACATCAATTGTCATTTTTTCATACTTTGTTTTATACTTCTCTTCAGTTTCTGACAAAGATTTATCTAACGTTATAAAACTTTCTCTTAATGTATTCAACTCTGTTTCTTCCGACTTTAAATCATTTTCTAATTGTAAAAGCTCATTTTTTTGTTCTTTATATAAGCTATTTTTTTGGCTTAGAGCTAAACTAAGATGTTCAGTTATTTTTGCTAAGCTCGATATTGCATTTTTGTCTCTCAGCGTTAATTCATCTTGATTTTTTTTGTTTGTAAATACTTCGGCGTAGAACTCCCTTATATCATTTATTAGACCTTCGGCAGTATCTTCCTCATCTTTAAAAACAGAAGTAGTTAGATCAGCGTAAGGTATTGCATTAGATGGAATCTTACTGGCTGTCTCATAAAGATTATTGAGATCGTTTTTCAAATCTGTCTGTATGTAATCAATATCAGAATATTTTTCAAATATTGATAGTAACTTATCGACAAAAGGAGCAGAATTAACGATATAATTCTGCTCCAATTCTTCTATTTCCTCTTGCGTAAGTGGAGTTTCAAATTCATTTTGCGACATTTAGTAAATCCTCCAAATCATACGGAATGTTACTTCTGCCAAACTGAATAAATTGTTTATTCGTAAACCAATGTTTATGATTATGACTTTTATTCACAAGAACCGAAGTTTTTTCTTGTAAAAGAGAATCTATAATGTCATTCAAATTATTATATTTTTCCAATTCGTATTTTGGTTCGAATATATTAGAAGCTCCATAAACACTGTACTCTTCATAGATATCTTCTACTACAGGACCATATCTCCATACCAAAAATTGTTCGTCATATTCTTCTCTCAACCATTGTTTAGTAATTTTCCCCTGTTGTAAACCATTGATTAATGTGAAGTAGAGTACTTTTTGTAATTGTAGATTTGTTATGCCTTTACCAGTACTTTGAGCACGAGCAATTACATGTTCAGCTAAATCTCTCATTGCCATTTCCTCTTCCTCCGTTCTAAAAATAAATTATAATATTTTATAGCAATGCTAGTTAAATGTCAATATGTTGAAATCTTTTCACCGTAAGTATACCAAGAGAATATTATAAAAGTAAAGCAAAACCGAAATATTTTAAAGCGATTTTCTCCGTTCTTCAATTAATTGTAGCAACTCATCCAGATCCTCAATCGTAGCCTTGCTATTAATAAACGATCGAGCAGCTCGACGAGAGGTCATATAGTTCCTATGCGCTTTTTTCTCCTCGTCCTCGTTCACACGTTTTCTGTATTGCTTGCTAGCCTTTATTTGCGAAGCAGGTGTCTTATTCTCAGTCATACGAATCACTTCCTATCTAAAACGAATGTACCACACTAGAACGCCTATGAACCCGATCCAGCCCAAGAGGGCTTCCAGTCAATCTGATCCGTTCTAATTTAAAAATCCAGTTGCCTTTTTTAAGAATCTTATTTTCACCAATCTTCATATTAGCCGCATGATATGCTATAATGGTTACATAGAAGCGAGGGGAGGTTAATCCCCCAGCTATGCTTTATTGAGAACTTGAAGAACAGAAAGTTGATTTCGAACGTCAATTCTGTTTTTCGGGTTCTTTTCTTTCCATGTTTCCATTTCATATCTAACTCCTTTCGTTAGATTTATAAGTCATTAACTAACTTACATACCTATTATAACGCATACGTTATAACCGTGCGATAATTTTGTTAAAAAAATCCCCTCAAAGAGGGGACAAGTATTGTTAATTTATGAATTCAACACCATACTGATTGGATAAAATCATATTGCCTGCATCAGATTTGAGTTGAACCCTTTTTACTTCTAATTGATCAAATAATCCTTTAAACGATTATCAACCTTATTAATATCACGGAGCTTATGCATATATTTACCAAATTGACCATTGTAATCAAAGGTGAATACCATAGTATTATCTTTCAAGGTTATACTTTGAATATTTTCAGTAGGTAGTGCTACTTCTTTAGCGTAAGAAACGTAGTCTTGTAAAATATCTTTTTCAGTTGTAGAAGAAACTTCAGACTCATTAGTTCCAGAAGAACTAGTTTCTGCGTCTCCTGATAAGGCTAAACCGCTAATAAACAGTACTAAACCAACTACAAAAGTTATCAGAGGCTTTTTGCGATTTCCTTTTTTTATAAGCGTAAGAATCAACCATACTAAAGATATAACCGTTACCAACAATCCCAGAATTCCAACATACATCATTTCATTTTCCCCATTTCAAAAAATTTAATAGTATAATAATATAATAA
>CM058181.1:0-15375 GCA_030180105.1 Hyles lineata
TCTCAGTATTAGCAGGAGCAATTACTATATTATTAACTGATCGAAATCTTAATACATCATTTTTTGACCCTGCTGGAGGAGGAGATCCTATTCTATATCAACATTTATTTTGATTTTTTGGACATCCTGAAGTTTATATTTTAATTTTACCAGGATTTGGTATAATTTCACATATTATTTCCCAAGAAAGAACAAAAAAAGAAACATTTGGATGTTTAGGAATAATTTATGCTATAATAGCAATTGGTTTATTAGGATTTATTGTGTGAGCACATCACATATTTACAGTAGGTATAGATATTGATACACGAGCTTATTTCACATCAGCAACTATAATTATTGCTGTTCCAACAGGAATTAAAATTTTTAGTTGAATAGCAACATTACATGGAACTCAAATTAATTATAGACCTTCTATTTTATGAAGATTAGGGTTTGTATTTTTATTTACTGTAGGAGGACTTACAGGAGTTATTTTAGCTAATTCATCTATCGATATTACACTTCATGATACATATTATGTTGTAGCTCATTTTCACTATGTTTTATCAATAGGAGCTGTATTTGCCATTATAGGAGGATTCATTCACTGATACCCACTATTCACAGGACTATCTTTAAATCCATACCTATTAAAAATTCAATTTTTTATTATATTTTTAGGAGTTAATTTAACTTTTTTCCCTCAACATTTTTTAGGGTTAGCTGGAATACCTCGACGATATTCAGATTATCCAGATTCATATATTTCATGAAATTTAATTTCATCATTAGGATCCTATATTTCATTATTAGCTGTAATAATAATTTTAATTATTATTTGAGAATCAATAATTTATCAACGAATTGCTTTATTCCCATTAAATATGCCATCATCTATTGAATGATACCAAAATCTTCCTCCTGCTGAACATTCATATAATGAACTTCCAATTTTAAGAAATTTCTAATATGGCAGATTATATGTAATGGATTTAAACCCCATTTATAAAGGATTATCCTTTTTTTAGAAATGGCAACTTGATCTAATTTAAATTTACAAAATGGAGCATCACCTTTGATAGAACAAATTATCTTCTTTCATGATCACACCTTAATTATTTTAATTATAATTACTATTTTAGTAGGATATCTAATATTAAATTTATTTTTTAATAAATATATTAATCGATTTTTATTAGAAGGTCAAATAATTGAAATAATTTGAACTATCTTACCTGCTATTACTTTAATTTTTATTGCATTACCATCTTTACGATTACTATATTTATTAGATGAATTAAATAATCCCTTAATTACATTAAAATCTATTGGACATCAATGATATTGAAGATATGAATATTCTGATTTTCATAATATTGAATTTGATTCATATATAATTCCTTCAAATGAATTAAATCCAAACAACTTTCGATTATTAGATGTAGATAATCGAATTATCTTACCAATAAATAATCAAATTCGAATTATAGTTACAGCAACAGATGTAATTCATTCATGAACTGTCCCATCATTAGGAGTAAAAGTAGATGCAAATCCTGGACGTTTAAATCAAACAAATTTTTTTATCAATCGTCCTGGAATTTATTATGGACAATGTTCTGAAATTTGTGGAGCAAATCACAGATTTATACCAATTGTTATTGAAAGAATTTCAATTAAAAATTTTATTAATTGAATTAATAATTATTCTTCATTAGATGACTGAAAGCAAGTATTGGTCTCTTAAACCACTTTATAGTAAATTAGCAATTACTTCTAATGAAAAGAATTAGTTAATTAATAACATAAATATGTCAAATTTAAATTATTACATAAGTAATATTCTTTTATTCCTCAAATAATACCAATCAATTGAATAATATCTTTAATTTTTTTTATTATTATTTTTATTATTTTTAACATTATAAATTATTATATTTATAATAATTCTAATAATATTAAAAATAACTTAATTAATATTAAAAATAAAAATAACTTAATCTGAAAATGATAAGTAATTTATTCTCAATTTTTGATCCTTCAACAAATTTATTTAATTTATCAATTAATTGAATTAGAACAATCTTAGGATTAATATTTATTCCATATTCATTTTGATTGATTCCTAATCGACATTATATAATTTGAAATTTTATTTTAAATTCTCTTCATAATGAATTTAAAACTTTATTAAAAAATAACTACTTTAACGGATCAACTTTTATTTTTATTTCTTTATTTTCTTTTGTTTTATTTAATAATTTTTTAGGTTTATTCCCATATATTTTTACTAGAACAAGTCATTTAACTTTAACATTATCTATATCATTACCATTATGATTAAGATTTATATTATATGGATGAATTAATAATTATCAACATATATTTTCTCATATAATTCCCCAAGGAACACCAACAGTATTAATACCTTTTATAGTTTTAATTGAAACTATTAGTAATATTATTCGTCCTGGAACCTTAGCTGTTCGATTAACAGCTAATATAATTGCAGGACACTTATTAATAACATTATTAAGAAGAACTGGAACAAATTTATCATATATTTTTATTATAATCTTAATTATTGTCCAAATTTTACTTTTAATTCTAGAATCTGCAGTAGCAGTAATTCAATCATATGTAATTGCCATTTTAAGAACATTATATTCTAGAGAAGTTAATTAATGAAAAATAATTTTAACTATCACCCATATCATTTAGTAGATTATAGTCCTTGACCTTTAACAGGATCAATTGGAGTTTTAACATTAGTAACTGGAATAGTAAAATGATTCCATAATTTTAATATAAATTTATTAATTTTAGGTTATATTATTACAATTTTAACTCTTTATCAGTGATGACGAGATGTTTGTCGAGAAGGAACATTCCAAGGTAAACATACAATTTTAGTAACTAAAGGACTTCAATGAGGAATAATTTTATTTATTGTTTCAGAAATTTTATTTTTTGTATCATTTTTTTGAGCTTTTTTCCATAGAAGATTATCCCCTAACATTGAAATTGGTGCTATTTGACCTCCAATAAGAATTTATCCATTTAACCCTTTTCAAATTCCTTTATTAAATACTATTATTTTAATTAGATCAGGAATAACTGTTACATGAGCTCATCATGCATTAATAGAAAATAATTATACTCAAGTTATCCAAAGATTATTTTTAACAATTTCTTTAGGAATTTATTTTACTATTTTACAAGCATATGAATATTTAGAAGCACCATTTTCTATTGCTGATAGAATTTATGGATCTACATTTTTTATAGCAACAGGTTTCCACGGACTTCATGTTATTATTGGAACTATTTTTTTAACTGTATGTTTTTTTCGACAATTAAATAAACACTTTTCAAGAAATCACCACTTTGGATTTGAAGCAGCAGCTTGATATTGACACTTTGTAGATGTTGTATGATTATTCCTTTATATTTCAATTTATTGATGAGGAAATTAATTATTTATATAATATATTTAGTATATTTGATTTCCAATCAAAAAGTTTAATAAAAATTTAATATAAATAATCATTTTAATATCAATTATCACAATAGTAATTATTTTAATTTCTAATATTATAATATTTTTATCAATTTTATTATCAAAAAAATCATTTATAGACCGAGAAAAATGCTCACCATTTGAATGTGGATTTGACCCTAAATCCTCAGCACGTATTCCATTCTCATTACATTTTTTTTTAATTACAGTAATTTTTTTAATTTTTGATGTAGAAATTGCATTAATTTTCCCAATTATTTTTACTTTTAAATTAGTAAATTTTCTTAATTGAATAAAAATTAGATTTTTTTTTATTATTATTTTATTATTAGGGTTATATCATGAATGAAATCAAAACATATTAAATTGAACTAATTAAAAGGATTATAGTTTACATTATAAAACATTTGATTTGCAATCAAAAAATATTGATTTATTCAATTTATCTTAAATAAGAAGCAAATTTTTGCATTTAATTTCGACTTAAAAATTAGAGTTACATTACTCCTTATTTACTTAATTGAAACCAAAGTAGAGGTATATCACTGTTAATGATAAAATTGAATTTTTAATTCCAATTAAAGAAATATAATAATTTAAAATTAAGCTGCTAACTTAATTTTTAGTGGTTAAATTCCATTAATATTTCTTTTTTTTTTATTTATTTATATAGTTTAAATAAAACATTACATTTTCATTGTAAAAATAAAATATTTTTTTTTATAAATATATTTAAAGATTAAATAATCTCCTTAATATCTTCAATATTACACTCTTAACTATAAGCTATTTAAATAAATATTAATAAATAATATATAAATATAAATTATTATTCATAAAATAAATCTAAATAAATAAATTTTTAAATTATTTATTTGAAAAATTATGTAAAAAATAGAATATTTTTTAATAATTTTTACTATTCCTTGACCACTATATATTTCTCTTCATCCTATGTCTAAAATTTTTAATAAATTTTGACCATAATTTAAAAAATAATATCTTACCCCATATGTAGATAATGTAGGTATAAATCACATTAAACATAAAAATCTTCTTAAATTATAAGTTATTAAAAACTTATTTAATCTATAAATATTTATATTTCTAACTAAAAACCCTATTAACCCACCTAGTAATCTAACATAAATTACTATTATTTTTAAATTGTAAGGTAAATAAATTATATAAGGATAATAAAAAATAATTCATCTTAATAATCTACCTCTTACAACTCTCATAAATAATAATAAAAATATTCTATTTAATATAACAAAATCTTCGTCATATAAATTATAAACAGATAATAAATTAAAATCATTAATTATTAAATATATTAATAAACGAATAGTATAATATATAGTTAAACCAGTAGAAACATAATAAAAAAAAAATACAAATATATTTAAATTTCTAAAACTTACTATTTCTAAAATTAAATCCTTAGAATAAAACCCAGCTAAAAATGGAATTCCACATAAAGCTATATTAGAAATATTTAAACATAAAGAAGTTAAAGGTAAATATATTCTAATCCCACCCATATAACGAATATCTTGAATATCATTCATCATATGAATAATAACCCCAGCACATATAAATAATAAAGCCTTAAATATAGCGTGAGTTAATAAATGAAAAAATGCTAAATCAGGAAATCCTATTCTTAAAATTCTTATTATTAAACCTAATTGTCTTAAAGTAGATAAAGCAATAATTTTCTTTAAATCAAACTCATAATTAGCAGAAATACCAGCTATAAATATAGTTATTATTCCTAATAATAATAAAATTTTAATAAAAAAAGTATTTAAAATTAATAAATTAAAACGAATCAATAAATAAACCCCAGCAGTAACTAAAGTAGAAGAATGAACTAAAGCAGAAACTGGTGTAGGAGCTGCTATAGCAGCAGGTAATCAAGAACTAAAAGGAATTTGAGCTCTCTTTGTTATAGAAGCAATAATAATTATTAATCCAATAATCTCTATAACTAAATCATTTGTTATAAAATTTAAATAAAAAATATAATTTCAACTTCCATAATTTAATATTCAAGAAATAACTATTAAAATTAAAACATCCCCAATACGATTAGATAAAACTGTTAATATTCCAGCATTATAAGATTTTAAATTTTGATAATAAATTACTAAACAATAAGAAACTAAACCTAAACCATCCCACCCTAATAAAATTCTAATAATATTAGGTCTAATAATTAATAAAATTATAGAAAGAACAAATAATAATACTAAAATAATAAAACGAAATAAATTTAATTCTGATCTTATATAACTTTTTCTATAATAAATAACAACAGAAGAAATTATTAAAACAAATATTATAAATAAAAGTGATATTCAATCTAATAAAATAGATATTACAATTCTTACAGAATTAAAAGAAATAATTTCTCACTCAAAAAAAAATACAATATTATTTATAATAAAATAAACTATTAAAAATAAATTAATTAATCTAAAAAAAAATAAAAAAACAAAAAACAAAAAACAAATATTCTTATTATTAATAATTTAAAATGATATTATCATATTTTTGACACCACAAATCAATATTTTTCTTAAATTATTTAAATAATATATATATATATATATATATATATATATATATATATATATATATTAAATTATTAAATATTCAATTTTTAAAATTATAATATTTAATGGTAATCAATGTAATAATAATAATAAATATTCACGAGATACACCACAATAAAATCTATATATTCCTTGAAAAATCTTCCCATGTTGAGTATAAGAATATAAATATAATCTATAACCAGCTCTAAAAAAAGAAATTAATATTAATATTAATATAGATAATCAAGATCATCTTATCATTCTATTGATTAATCTAATTTCTCCTAATAAATTTAAAGATGGAGGAGCTGATATATTTGAAGATATTAATAAAAATCATCATAAACTTATTGAAGGTATAAAATTTATTATTCCTTTATTAATAAATAATCTTCGTCTATGTAATCGTTCATAATTAATATTAGCAAGACAAAATATACCCGAAGAACATAAACCATGACCAATTATTATAATGTAAGAACCAAAATAACCTCAATAATTTATAACTATAATTCCTCTAATTACAATTCTTATATGTGCAACTGAAGAATAAGCAATTAAAGACTTGATATCAACCTGACAAAAACACTTTAATCTAATATAAAATCCACCTAGTAATCTAATAATAATTCAAATATAATTTAATTTTAAATTAACTTCTTGTAAAAAAACTAAAACTCGTAATAAACCATAACCCCCTAATTTTAATATAATACCAGCTAAAATTATAGAACCAGAAACAGGAGCTTCTACATGAGCTTTAGGAAGTCATAAATGAACAAAATATATAGGTATTTTTACTAAAAAAGCTAAAACTATTCTAATGTATAATATAATAAAATTTATATTAAAAAATTTTAAAAAATAAAACATTATTCTATTAATTTCTGTATAAATATAAAATAATCCTATTAATAAAGGTAAAGAAGCAAATAAAGTATAAAATATTAAATATATACCTGCTTGAACTCGTTCTGGTTGGTACCCTCAACCAATAATTAATAATAAAGTAGGAATTAATCTACCTTCAAAAAATAAATAAAATATAAATAAATTTATTACTCTAAAAGTTAAAAATAATAAAATTAATAAAAATATAATATTTAATAAAAAAAAATTAACATAATAATTTATTTTTAATAAATTTTCTCTAGATATAATTATTAATGAACAAATTCAAATTCTTAATAAAATTAAACCAAAAGAAATTAAATCACAAGAATATATATATCTTAAATTAAAATTAATTAAATTTACTGATAAATTTATAAAAATAAATATTAATATTAATAATAATATTTGAACCATTCAAAATATTTTTTTCATAAAACATAAAGGAATTATAAAAATTATATAAAATAAAATTTTTATCATTTAAATTAAATTAAATCTTTGAAAATAATCATTTCCATGAGTTCGAATTATTGAAACTAAAATTGATAACCCCAAAGAACCTTCACAAACAGAAAAAACTAAAAATACTATTAATATATATATCATAATCAATTATTATTAAAAATACTAATATAAAAAAAAAAATTCTTAAAACAATAAACTCTAATCTTAATAAAACAATTAATAAATGCTTATTTTTAGAAACAAAAATTAAATTTCCAATAAAAAATATTATAATAAAAATAATTCATATATTTATAATTATCATTTATTTATTTTTTTTTAGTTTTTATAGTTTAATTAAAACATTGGTCTTGTAAATCAAAATTAAGATTTTATCTTTAAAAACTCAAAAAAAAAGAATTATCTTTATCAATAATCTCCAAAATTATTATTTTTATTAAACTATTTTTTGTTTATAAATGATAAAATTAACTCTATCTATATTAATTTTTTTATTCTCAATAATAATATATTTTATAAATCACCCTTTATCAATAGGAATATTAATTTTAATTCAAACATTATTAACATGTTTATTATCAGGAATATTAATTAAAACCTATTGATTTTCTTATATTCTTTTTTTAACTTTTTTAGGTGGATTATTAGTTTTATTTATTTATGTATCAAGTGTTGCATCAAATGAAATATTTTCCTTATCAAATAATTTAAAAATTATTTTTATTTTAATATTAATTTTAATAATTATAATTCAATTTATATTTATTAAAAACCTAAATTGAATAAACTTTATTAATAACTCAGAAATAAATAATTTCTTAAATTTTATATTTTTTAATAATGAAAATAAAATTAATTTAAATAAACTTTATAATAATAATTCTTCAATATTAATATTATTATTAATTATTTATTTATTTATTACACTAATTGCAGTTGTAAAAATCACTAATATTTTTTTTGGACCTTTACGAACATTTAATAATTAAATTAATGATAAATAAATTCAAACCAATTCGAAAAACTCACCCAATTTTAAAAATTATTAATGGGTCTTTAATTGATTTACCTACACCATCAAATATTTCTATTTGATGAAATTTTGGATCTCTTCTTGCTTTATGTTTAATAATTCAAATTTTAACAGGTTTATTTTTAACTATATATTATACAGCTAATATTGAAATAGCTTTTTATAGTGTTAATTATATTTGTCGAAATGTTAATTATGGATGAATAATTCGAACATTACATGCAAATGGAGCATCATTTTTTTTTATTTGTATCTATATTCATATTGGACGAGGTATTTATTATGAATCTTTTAATTTAATATATACATGATTTGTAGGAGTTATTATTTTATTTATATTAATAGCAACAGCATTTATAGGATATGTTTTACCTTGAGGTCAAATATCATTTTGAGGAGCAACAGTAATTACTAACTTATTATCAGCTATTCCATATTTAGGAAATATATTAGTAAATTGAATTTGAGGAGGATTTGCAGTCGATAATGCAACTTTAACTCGATTTTATACTTTCCACTTTCTTCTACCATTTATTATTTTAATATTAACTATAATTCATTTATTATTTCTACACCAAACAGGATCTAATAATCCATTAGGAATTAATAGAAACTTAGATAAAATTCCCTTTCATCCATTTTTTACTTTCAAGGATTTAATTGGATTTATCATTTTAATATTTCTATTAACTATGTTAACATTAACTAACCCATATTTATTAGGGGACCCAGATAATTTTATTCCAGCTAATCCTTTAGTTACACCTATTCATATTCAACCTGAATGATATTTCTTATTTGCTTATGCAATTTTACGATCTATTCCAAATAAATTAGGGGGAGTAATTGCATTAGTTATATCAATTTTAATTTTAATTATTTTACCATTTACATTTAATAAAAAAATTCAAGGATTACAATTTTACCCATTAAATCAAATATTATTTTGATTTTTCATTATTATAGTTGTATTACTAACTTGAATTGGAGCTCGACCTGTAGAAAATCCATATATTATCACAGGACAAATCTTAACAATCTTATATTTTAGATATTTTTTAATTAACCCCCTATTAAGAAAATATTGAGACAATTTAATTTTTAATTAATTAATGAGCTTGTAAAAGCATTTGTTTTGAAAACTTAAGAAAGAATATTTTATTCTATTAATTTATATACTAAAAATAATCAAACTAAAAAAAAATTTTTAAACCTAAAAAAAATAATAAAAAATTTAATGAAACTGGTAAATATCTTTTTCAAGCTAAATATATCAATTTATCATAACGATAACGAGGTAAAGTACCTCGAACTCAAATAAATAAAAAAGAAATTAATCTTAATTTTAAATAAAAAATTAAATTCAAATTATATCCACCTATATAAATAATAACAAATAAAATTCTTATAAATAAAATTCTTGAATATTCAGCTAAAAAAATTAACGCGAATCCCCCTCTTCTATATTCAATATTAAATCCTGAAACTAATTCTCTTTCCCCCTCAGCAAAATCAAAAGGAGTACGATTAGTTTCAGCTAATATTGAAGAAATTCATATTAATGATAAAGGAATTATTAAAAATATTATTCAAACTATTTTTTGATAATAAAAAAATATAACTAAATTAAAATCTATAATTAAAATAATTCTAGATAATAAAATTAAAGCTATTCTCACCTCATAAGAAATTGTTTGAGCAACAGCACGTAACCCCCCAAGTAATGCATAATTTGAATTTGAAGATCAACCAGCAATTATTACAGTATAAACACCTATACTAGTACAACAAAGAAAAAATATTAACCCTAAATTAAATCTAATTATATTAAAATAATAAGGAATTAAAACTCAAATAACTAAAGATAAAACAAATCTAATAACAGGAGAAAAATAATAACAATAATAATTAGAAAAATTAGGATAAGTAGTTTCCTTAGTAAATAACTTAATCGCATCTGAAAATGGTTGAAAAATACCAATTAAACCAACCTTATTAGGACCTTTTCGAATTTGAATATAACCTAAAACTTTTCGCTCTAATAAAGTTAAATAAGCAACCCCAATTAAAACCCCTAAAACTAAAATTAAAAATCCAACTAATACTATTATAAAATCAATTATTATCATTTACTATATATATAATTAATTATACATTGATGACTTCTAAAATCATTACATTTTTCTGCCAAAATAGTTAAATTTATTTTCTATTTAATAAAATTCAATTTAACTTAATTTAATTATAATATTTAATCCTTTCGTACTAAAATATTAAATTATTTAAAAGATAGAAACCAACCTGGCTTACACCGGTTTGAACTCAGATCATGTAAGATTTTAATGATCGAACAGATCAAAATTTTAAACTTCTGCATTTAAATTTTATCTTAATCCAACATCGAGGTCGCAAACTTTTTTTCTTATTTGAACTAAAAAAAAAAATTACGCTGTTATCCCTAAGGTAATTTTTTCTTATAATCAAAAATTTTGGATCAATTATTCACTTATTTATGTTATTATTTATAAAAAAAGTTATATTTATTTTTCTATCACCCCAATAAAATATTTATTTAATATTTAAAATAATCAAATTAATTTAAAATTTAAAAATAAATAAATATAAAACTCTATAGGGTCTTCTCGTCTTTTTAATTTATTTTAACTTTTTAATTAAAAAATTAAATTCTAATAAATATTTTAGAGACAATCTATATTTCATCCAATCTTTCATACAAGTCACCAATTAAGAGACTAATGATTATGCTACCTTTGTACAGTCAATATACTGCAGCCCTTTAATTATTAAATCAGTGGGCAGATTAGACTTTAAATTATTACTCAAAAAGACATGTTTTTGATAAACAGGTGAATATAATTTTTTGTCGAATTCCTTTAAAATAACTTTTTTATAATTATAATTTAAATTCAATATTTATATACTAATTTTATCATTATAACTAAATTTATATTATTAAAAAATATTTTTTTATAAAAAATTAAATTTTTAATTAAATTTTTAATTTTATTGAAATTATTTATAATAAATTAAAATTTATTAACAATATAAATTATAAAATTTTCAAATATTAACTATTTTATTATAAAATTTTAAATTAAAGCTTATCCCTTAAAATATTAAATTTAAATTTAAAATTAATTAATTAATTAATTAATTTTAAATTTAAATTAAAAATTAAATTTTTTTCTAAAATAACTAGATATATTTAAAAACGAATAACATTTCATTTCTAATTAATTATTTAAAATATTTATGAAACAATAAATTTTTTAATTAATTAACTCTTTTAAATTCGAGAAATTTAAAACAAATAAAAAATTTTTAATAAACTCTGATACACAAGATACAATAAATAAAATTTACTTTTTAATTAATTTTTATTTCAAACATATTTCAAAATTCTTTCACAATACTAATTCACTATAAAATTTAAAATTTTTTCAATTAAAAATACTTTAACCCCCATTAAATATTTTAATATTAAAATTTCTTTTATTAATTCAATAATTTATTAATTTTACCCCCCAAATTAATTAAAATTTAATATCTTTTCAATGTAAATGAAATACTTATACTCAAGCTCTAATTTGATCTTTCTAGAAACACTTTCCAGTACCTCTACTTTGTTACGACTTATTCCAATTTATAAATGAAAGCGACGGGCAATATGTACATATTTTAATTATAAATCATTTTATAAAATTTTATAAAATTACATTTAAATCCAATTTCATTTAACCTTTTCATGTTAAAATCCAATTTAAATAAATTTATTGTAATCCATTATATTCTTAATTATAATCTGCATCTTGATCTGATTTAATTTCTAATTTTAATTTTAAAATATTATTATTATTAAAAAATATTTTTTTAACAACGATATACAAAATTTTAAATTAAGTAAATTTATTCGTGGATTATCAATTATTAAACAGATTCCTCTAAATAAACTAAAATACCGCCAAATTATTTAAGTTTCAATAATTATCTACTATTTTAGCATTATTAATTTAATTTTTTAATAATAGGGTATCTAATCCTAGTTTTTAATAAAATTTATTAATCTCATAATTATAAAATAATTTTTTAAAAAATTAAAATTTCACCTAATAATTTTTAATTTAAATTATTTAATTAAATTATTTATTAATAACTAAAAAATTTTAAATTAATTTTTGTATAACCGCAACTGCTGGCACAAAATTAGTTATTAATTTAAATATTACTAAATCTTAATTTCTTAAATTTTTAAAATTAATTACTGCAAATCAAATTAAATATTATTTAAATAATTAATATACAACACTAAAATTTACATGTAAAATAAACTTAAAATAAAATTATTAAACCATAAAAAATTTATTTAATTGTAAAATTTTTCACATAGATTTTTTTTTTTTTTTTTTATATTTATATATTTAATATAAATTAATTATATTAATTAATTAAAATATTTTTTATAAATTAATTATATTAATTAATTAAAATATTTAATATAAATTATTAAACAATTTATATTTTCTTTCTTTTTCTTTTTATAATATTAAGTTTAAATATAAAATTGCTATATAAATTTTTATAATTTAATAAATATTAATAAATATATTTAATTAATATTTTATTTTTTACAATAATTTATTATATATATATAATTATATATTAATTAAAAATTTAATTAATTATTAAATAAATAAATAAATTAAATTTTTAATATATATATATATATATAAATTAATTAGTAAATTTAAATTTAATTATTTTTTATACCATTTGTAAAAAAATTTCTATAAATAATAAAAAAAAAATAAATTAAAAATAAGCTAAGATAAGCTTTTGGGCTCATACCTCAAATATAAAGGATATCCTTTTTTTTAAATCAATAAAGTGCCTGATTAAAGGATTATTCTGATAGGATAAATTAAGTAGTTTTTCTACCTTTATTATATTTTATAGAATTAAACTATATCTAATAGTATCAAAAACTATTGTGCATCATACACCAAAATATAATTTAACTATAAAAATTTTATAAATTTTTTAAATTACAATAGTAATTATTTTTTATTTATTATTTATTTAATTCTAATAAAATATTTTTTTTATTTATTTTATTTTTCAGAACTATAATTTCAATCTCATCTAATTCTTGATTTGGTTGTTGAATTGGATTAGAAATTAATCTATTAAGATTTATCCCTCTAATTTCTAACTCTAATAATTTATTAGCTTCTGAAGCTTCTTTAAAATATTTTCTAACACAATCTATTGCATCAATAAATTTTTTATTTTCAATTTTAATAAAAATAATTTTAATAAAAAATTTTGAAATAAATAATTTTATTTCTATTATAATTAACTCATCACTATTAATAAAAATAGGATCTACCCCCTTTCATTTTTGATTTCCTAATATTTCAGAAGGATTATCATGATTTAATAATTTTATTTTAATAACTTGACAAAAAATCTCCCCATTAATTTTACTTTCTTATTATTTAAATTTTAATTTTTTATATTTTATTATTATTATAAATGTAATAATTGGAGCTATTGGAGGATTAAACCAGACTTCTTTACGTAAATTAATAGCATTTTCTTCAATTAATAATTTAGGTTGAATAATTTTTACATTATTAATTAGAGAAAATTTATGAATATTCTATTTTTTAACATATTCATTTTTAATTAGAATTATATTTTTTTTATTTTATAATTTAAATATATTTTTTATTAATCAATTATTTATTAATAATATAAATTTTATAATTAAATTAAATTTATTAATTAATTTTATATCTTTAGGAGGATTACCACCTTTCTTAGGATTCCTTCCTAAATGAATTGTAATTAATTTTTTAATAATAAATAAAATATATTTTTTAACATTTATTATAGTAATAAGTAGATTAATTACTATTTATTTTTATATTCGAATTATTTATTCATCGTTTATATTTAATTATTTTAAAATAAAATGATTTAAAATTTATTTTAAAAATAAATTAATAAATTTTATCAATTTTTTTTCATTAATTTCTATTATAGGAATAATTTTAAGAACTTTTTTATTTATATAAGGTTTTAAGTTAAAATAAACTAATAATCTTCAAAATTATTTATAAAGAAATATTCTTTAAGCCTTAGTAAATAATTTACTCCTTAAAATTTGCAATTTTATATCATTATTGAATATAAGACTTAATAAAAGAGAATATTTCTCGTTAATAAATTTACAATTTATCGCTTATACCTCAGCCATTTTATTTAGCGAAAATGACTTTACTCAACAAATCATAAGGATATTGGAACATTATATTTTATTTTTGGAATTTGGGCAGGAATAGTAGGAACTTCATTAAGATTACTAATTCGAGCAGAATTAGGAACCCCTGGATCTTTAATTGGAGATGACCAAATTTATAATACAATTGTAACAGCACATGCATTTATTATAATTTTTTTTATAGTAATACCAATTATAATTGGAGGATTTGGTAATTGATTAGTCCCTTTAATATTAGGAGCACCTGATATAGCATTCCCACGAATAAATAATATAAGATTTTGACTTTTACCCCCATCTCTTACTCTTTTAATTTCTAGAAGTATTGTTGAAAATGGAGCAGGAACTGGTTGAACAGTTTATCCCCCCCTCTCCTCTAACATTGCTCATAGAGGAAGCTCAGTAGATTTAGCTATTTTTTCTCTTCATTTAGCTGGGATTTCATCAATTATAGGAGCTGTAAATTTTATTACTACAATTATTAATATACGAATTAATAATTTATCATTTGATCAAATACCATTATTTGTTTGAGCTGTAGGAATTACAGCATTCTTATTATTATTATCTCTTC